>SSNS01001492.1:0-14578 GCA_006937985.1 Aphyosemion australe | reverse complement strand
TGCTCCGGGGTCGTCAAACGTTCCGGTACCCCGTTCTGGATCAACGCGGCTCGGACCTCCTCGTTCAGGCTAACTTTTCCCCGTTTGAAACGGAACGCCCAGGTGCGCCACTCCCCGAGCCCCTCGTCCTTCGCATCCGAGATCGAGAAGACGCATCGCAAGACGGGCTGAGCGGCTTTCCAGCCGAGCAACTGACCGACCATGAAGGCTCGAGTCAGCTTCTCGCTCGAGGTAAAGAGAGCCTCGGGGCCCTCCGTCTGCACCGAGGCCCGGACGTCGGGATGGAGGTGAAGCTTGCCGTTTTCCAGCGCGATCGGGTACGGAGCTCCCGGGTCCCGTCCGGACGAGGACAGCTCTCGTTCTCTGAGATGCATCAAAACCACGAACGCTTTGCTCAGGAGCTCGGGCGAAAGCAATTCGGGGTCCGCTCCGTTTTCCAGCGCCGCGTCGCGAATCTCCGGGAGCCAGTGCAGCATGCGGTCCTCGTACGAAAAGAAAAGGTCCACGAATTTAAACCGCTCGGGGCCCTCCGCCTTTCCTCCGGAGGCGTCCGGCGCCCGCGTCGCGCTCCAGGGTCCGTCCCGGTCGCCGTTCGCGTCAGCCGGCGCCGGAGACGATTTCGCTCTCAGAAATACGTTTCCGTCTCTTACGGACAAGTCCCAATCTTCTCCCTCCGGGAAGAGTTCCGCCACGGGGCTCAAGTAGTCATCTTCCACGGTGAGAAACAGCGAGTCCGTACAGGCTCTGAGTATTATCTCCGACGGGTGGTCAGCTTTGTTCTCTAGCTCCGCGGCTACCTGGTTCGACTTCGGTTGGATCTTCTCATCCTCCTCCTGTTCACGGCAATCGTCGCAAAAGGAAAGCTCCGTCATTATCTTGTAACACGACGTGGCTTCGAAGACCTTCGTGAGCTGCTCCGGGGTCGTCAAACGTTCCGGTACGCCGTTCTGGATCAACGCGGCTCGGACCTCCTCGGTCAGGTGAACTTCTCCTCCTTCGAAACGGAACGCCCAGTTGCGCCACTCCCCGCGCCCCTCGCTCATCGCGTGTAAGATCGAGATCGCGCAGTTCGCGTGGGGGTCCACGGCTTTCCATTTGAGCAACAGACCGACCATGAAGGCCTGAGTCAGCTTCTCGCTCGACGCACAGAGAGCCTCTGGGTCCCCTGAGGCTCGGACGTCGGGATGGAGGTGAAGCTTGCCGTTTTCCAGCGCGAACGGGTACGGAGCTCCCGGTCCCCGTCCGGACGAGGACAGCTCTCGTTCTCTGAGATGCATCAAAACCACGAACGCTTTGCTCAGGAGCTCGGGCGAAAGCAATTCGGGGTCCGCTCCGTTTTCCAGCGCCGCGTCGCGAATCTCCGGGAGCCAGTGCAGCATGCGGTCCTTGTACGAAAAGAAAACGTCCCAAACTTTAAATTGCTTGGGGCCCGCCGCCTGTCCTCCAGACGTGTCCGGCGCCTGCGTCGCGCTCGAGGGTCCGTCCTGGTCGATGGGGCGCAAGTAGTCATCTTCGGCTTCTTCAAACAGCACGGCCATACAGGTACTGAACATCATCTCTGCCGTGATCGCCGTGGTGTTCGCTTTGTTTTCTAGCTCCGCGGCTACCCGGTACAACTTCGGGTGGATCTTCTCTTCCTCAGGCACGAGGACCTCGGTGCGCGGGTGCGAGCCGCCTTCGTTTTGCGTGCTCATAGCGAGTGGAGTCGCGGGGGTAGGATTTAGTTCAGGAATTTGCGCTACGTAGCTAGAGACCGAAAAATACAACAGAGCTCCCGGGTGTGCGCGCTGACTCCTTTTATCTCTGCCTGGCCCGCTTTTTCCCTGTCTGACGCTCCACACACACACACACACCGACCGACCGAGCGAGCGAGCAGACTCGGCGCGCTGGTGCCGCTGTGCCTGGCTCCCGTGCTGCGGCAGAGGAGAGTAGGTCCTCTGAATCGTTTTCTCTCTCTCTCTCTCTCTCTCTCTCTCTCTCTCTCTCCCACACACACACGCGCGCACACACAATTATGACCCTGGAGGGGGTCTAAAGCACCCCATCCAACCCCAGGTCCTCGACTCTCACCCTTGGGGTCTGAAGGACCACCACCTGTTATGTCCTTCCACCGTTTCCACGCTCGGGGGGTCGATCCGACCCCTCCACGTACCGCCTCGCTTTTTCTCAGCGGGGTCTGAAGGACCCTTCTCACCCCACCCCCCGCCTCCACAACCCCCCACCTCCACACCCCCACCCCCTCCGGCTACGCTTCCCGCCGTGTCCGGCGCTAGGGGTCGGTCGGACCCCTCGGCGGACCGCCTCGCCTGTCCCCTTGGGGTCCTCCGAGACCCCGTGGCGACACCCCCACCCCCACCCCCCGGCTACGCTTTCCACCGTTTCCGGCGCTAGGGGTTGGTCGGACCCCTCCGCGAACCGCCTCGCCTTTGCCTCCGGGGTCTCTCCGGCCCCCGCGGCCTTGGGGTCCGACCGACCCAGCCGAGGCAGCACAAGGGTTAATGATCTGGATAACAAAGTTTCTGATGTAGTAAATATTGTTTTCTTGCTTGCTAAATATCATATTCATTGTTGTAAGTGGAGAGACACTGCCCCTTGCTTTGATCATTTTTTGAGTGAATTTAGACTTTATTACTCCTCCTTGAGATTCCTTAAATCTGAGTGGGATCAAAAAATATCCTCTAATGTATCCAAGTTTATTGTATTATGAAGTATTACCTCTTCTTTTCTTTATTTAGCCTTACATGTGCTCTATTGAACGTCCCTTTTTTTTGTTTTTTGTTTCTTGTTACTGCCTTATATGGCACTGTTCATTGTATCCCTTACGAGATGTCTGTATTGGATTTTGCATATCCTTAATAAAAAAAATAAAAAAAAAACAGCCAGCTACTGCCACGTCATTTCCGGCGGCAGTCACGGACAGCCACGATGACAGCCAGCAACTGCCACGTCATTTCCGGCGGCAGTCACGATGACAGCCAGCAACATGCCACGTCATTTCTGGCGGCAGTCACGGACCGCCACAATGACAGCCAGCAACAGCCAGCTACATGCCACGTCATTTCCGGTGGCAGTCACGGACAGCCACAATAACAGCCAGCTAAGCCTTGTACAGTATAGGTCATTAGGTATAGAGTATTCACAGAGCAATTTTTCTGTAATGGTACTGATTTTCTTTCAATAAACAAAAAAATAAATAAAAATAACAGCTAGCTACAGCCACGTCATTTCCGGCGGCAGTCACGGACTGCCACGGGATTTTCAACGCCAGCCACGGACAGCCACAAGATTTGCAACGAGATTTTATTATTATTGAGTTTAATTTAACATAACTAGAATTACCAGCGGTCGCGAGGAGGGAGTTAAGAAGGCGGAGTGAGCGGCAGCGCTTTGCAGGCTTGGTTATTTAAAATTTAACAGTCCTTGACTTTTAGCCTTTGATAGAAGGAGAAGAACGAAAAAGAGCTGCATAAATAACTCCTCAGCCTCACGGTATTACATTTTTCGAAGCTGACCACTGTTGCTCAGTGATTTTTGCTTTATTCTTCTACAACATGAGCAAGATGGCTAACGCTAATAAAACGGCTAAGGCTCAGAAGATTCCAGACCACAACTATAACCTGACGGCCCTGCAGGAAGCATGTGAAGAAGATGAAATTAAAGGAATAGAGGCAATGGAAGAAGAAAAAAGGAAATTGCTTCATATTCACTCACCACTTCCCAGCCCAAACCCCAAAAAAATGAAACAAAGGAAGCAAAATGAGGGAAGCGAGTCAGGTGAGATTACAAATGAAAATATCCTAAATGTGATTCAACTTCTGATAAAGAGATTTGACGAGCAAGATGAAAGACTGAAGGCTTTTGAAAATAAAATAGAAGCTAACGCACAAGCAGTGAGAGAAACTAAAGAAGAAATATGCAAAGTGAAGGAAGAAATGGTGTTGCTGAAAGAAGAAAATGCAACACTGAAACAGCTGTGCTTAGAGCAAGCCAGGTACAAGAGAAGATGGGACCTTCGTCTGATGGGCCTTCCTGAAAAAGAAAAAGAGGACACAAGAGAGACTGTGATCGGCATCCTCACCAGAGTAATCCCTGTGTCAGTGGAAAAACTACGTGACTCAGTAGACACAGTCCATCGCTTAGGAAAGAAAAACGATGCAGCTACCAACAAGATGCCCAGACCTGTAATCATACAGTTTGCCTTGCGAACTGTTCGTGACGAAGTTTGGAGAAGATCAAGAGAGGCAAGAGTGTGCAGAGAGATGAACATCCAGTTTAAGGAGGACTTCTCAAAAGAGGACTGCGAGGCTCGTGCTAAGCTTTGGCCCAGGGTGCAAGAAGCCAGGAGGAATGGGAAGAAGGCCTCACTAAGGGAAGGATGTGCACTCATTGATGGACGCAGAGTTGACCCATAACTATAGTTAGTAAGTTAACAACTAGGCACCCTTTGCTTATGCAAAGCAATTTTGATCTATAATATGGAATTTTTAGGTTAAAAATGCAAATACCCAGTTTTCTCAAATAAGCATTTGTGCTAAATCCTGCTAAATGAAAGCTTAAGTACTTTAAATGTTAAAAAGTGCAAAAAAAGAAAAAAGAAAAAAAATCCAACCATTCCTGCAAAAAAAAAAGAACGCAGTAAAGCGCATTTAGAAACATCATAATTTCTTTTATATCGTTAAATGTTAGGGGTTTGAACAACAGTACAAAGCGGAAAGCTATTTTTTTGTTTTGTAAAGACCAAAAATCACAATGTATTTTTTTACAAGAGACTCATTCTGTTAAGACTGTTGAAACTTTTTGGAAAACGCAATGGGGGGATAATGCCTTCTTTGCACATGGAACATCACACTCAGCAGGAGTTATGATATTATTCAATAGATTTGCTGGAAACATAATTGATCATAAAAAAGACAATGAAGGTCACTGGATTATGGTGATAGTGGAGTGGAATGAAAAATGCTATATTTTGACATGCATCTATGGATATAACAACAAAGAAATTAATGAAATATTCTATGCAAAACTAAGCCAACAAATAAATGAATGGAAAATAACATATAATACAGATAATGTAATATTGGGAGGAGACCATAATATAGCCCCAGACTCATGGTTAGATCGAATGCCACATAGGAATTCCCAACCTATTTATAGCGATACTATACTGTCCTTATGTACTAAAACGCATTTAATTGATTATTGGAGAACACAAAATCCTATATTAGTTCAGTATACATGGTACAACTCAGCGGGAAATGGCCAGTGTTCAAGATTAGACTACTGGCTTATATCATATGAGATATGCAATGATATTTCAGATTGTAAAATAACAGCTTCTCCGTTAACAGATCATTGCATGATCAGTCTAAACTTAGAAACATCAAAGCAACAATTGAAGTCTTCTAATATATGGAAATTCAATAATGGTTTACTAAAAAATGATGACTTTTGTGATCAGGTGAAATCTCTTTTATCGGACATTAAATAGTTAGATATGAATGATGACAGTAAATGGGAATGGTTCAAATTTAAAACAAAACAAATAGCAATAGACACAGGTAAAAAACTGTCACGTTTAAGGGAAAAAAAACAAAAAGATATAATTGATGAAATAAATTCAATAACAAGTAATTCACAATTATCTTTAGACAATGTTACCAAATTAAAGTCCCTACAGTCCCAATTAGATGACATGTTCATAACAAAGGCAAATGGAGCATATGTTCGATCAAGAGCTAGATGGATCGAAAAGGGTGAAAAAAGTTCAACTTATTTCTTTGGACTTGAAAAACAAAGACAGATTAAGAAAAAAATAAACAAACTTATGACAAATGACATTATAATTGATGATCAAAAGTTAATCCAAGAAGAAATTTGTCTCTTTTACAGTGACTTGTATAAATCAAAATACAAAGAATCAGATTGCAACCTTTTATTTGAAATCATCAGTAAAAATATAAAAAAATTAGATATTGAAGATAAACATATATTGGAAGAAGATTTAGCAGAAATAGAAATAGAAATTGCATTAAAACAAATGAAAAATCACCAGGGATAGATGGTATAACGGTCGAATTCCTAAAACATTTTTGGGCAGATATAAAAAAGTTACTATATAATGCGTTTTTGGAATGTATTAAAAAAGGATGTTTATCCCCTACTATGAAAACAGGTTTAATAACCTTACTACCAAAACAACACAAAGATACACTGAAGCTAGATAATTGGAGACCAATAACATTATTATGTAACGATTATAAACTACTAGCTTTAGTGTATGCAAATCGTTTAAAGCATGTAATCGGGAACCTTATTGGAGAGTATCAATCAGCATTTATAAAGGGAAGATATATTCATAATCACATTAGATTGATTCTAGATATGATTGACTACCAATCTGTCATACAACCTGATAACCTCATATTATTCATAGATTTTTTTAAAGCTTTTGACACGGTGGAACATGATTTTATGTTCACAGTTCTAAAAAAACTTGGATTTGGAGAAGGGTTCTGTAAGATCATAAAAATGTTTTATAATGATATCTACAGTTATGTCTCCCTTAACCCTGGAATGTCACAGAAAATAAAGATTTCACGTGGAATTAGACAAGGATGCCCTATTTCGCCTAAATTATTCATTTTATGTACACAATTAGCATATCTAATTATAAACCACCCTCAAATTAAAGGAATCACTATATTTGATTACGAATTTAAAATAAGTCAATTTGCAGATGACACAGTAATCTTCTTAAAAGACAAATCATTAATTAAAAAAGCATTAGATATAATATCAGTCTTTTCTAAAGCTTCAGGACTATGTCTGAACCTAAAAAAAATGTGAAATATTATCTCTTCATCCGTGTGCTGAGACAAATATAGGCTCCATTCCTGTCAAAACTGAAGTAAAATACTTAGGTATAATATTGTCTAAAGATAAAAATAAGAGAGAAGAACTAAACATAAATGAAAAAATAGATAGCATGAAAAGATCTCTCAATCATTGGCTCATGAGAGATCTTTCAGTTAGTGGAAGAATCTTATTAACAAAAGCAGAAGGACTATCAAAATTAATATATCCATGTCAATCTGTTTATGTTCCCCCCCCCAAATGATTAAAAAAGTAAACACAATCATATTTAATTTCATATGGAAGAATAAGACACACTATCTTAAAAAAGTCTGTGATGGTTAAAGACTACAAACATGGTGCTGACTTTGAAGCCGTGATTGGTGTACTAAAGATAAACTGGATAAAAGCTTTCTTAACACAACCAAACTCTATATGGTTTCACATACCAAAATATATTTTCCAAAACATTGGAGGATTAGAATTTCTGTTAAGATGCGACTTTGAAATAGCTAAATCACCAATCAAAATATCTGATTTCCATAAACAAATACTGATTTATTGGAAAATGATTTTTACTCACAACTTTACACCACATAGCTCCACCTTGTGGAATAATAGAGTCNTGATTGATTGATTGATTGATTGATTGATTGATTGATTGATTGATTGATTGATTGATTGATTATTTGCATCCAGTGTTGCATTAATGTTTCACCAAGATCTTGCATTGATGATGGTAGAGTCTGACCGCTGCACAAAGCCTTCTCCAGCACATCCCAAAGATTCTCAATGGGGTTCAGGTCTGGACTCTGTGGTGGCCAATCCATGTGTGAAAATGATGTCTCATGCTCCCTGAACCACTCTTTCACTATTTGAGCCCGATGGATCCTAGCATTGTTTTCTCTGCTTGATGCATGCCAGTGATGTGACCCTTCTCAAACAGACTAACATATTTTCCACGACCACCAGATGTGTCTTTCCACATGGTTGTTTAAGAAATGAGAAGCAACTCATTTCACCAGTTGGGGTTAAATAACTGGTTGCCAGCTGAAAGATAGTCAACCATGCAGTAATTATCCAGTAGGAGGCTTGTACCTATTTGCTTAGATAACCCTTGTGTGACCCCCACGTTTTTGTGACAATGGAGGCGGAGTGGGGTCGAAGCGACCCCACGATCTCAACTCGCACGGCAGCGCCATCTAGAGGTCGACATCCTGTACCAGCATTTCCCAGACAAGCAGAATGACAGACGCACGGTGTGCGTGTGTGTGCGCGTGTGTGTGTGCGTGCGTGCGCGAGCGTGTGTGTGTATGTGTGTGATCGTGCGTGTAGGTGTGTGTGAGTGTGTGAGTGTGAAGAAAAAATGTCCACAGTTGCTCACTAAATAATCACGTTTGGACAGTGAGGAGACCCGTCCAATATGGCGGCGGCCACGCCGTTACGCTGGAGAGCGTGGTTGGGGTGCGGTATAAAAGTCAACAGTAACACACACACACACCCCACCCCCCGTGATCCGTTTTCAATAGCACGCAGCTCGTTGCAATCGCAGGCTGCAGAAAAAATGGCCACAATTGCTTACTCCGTAATTGACTTTGGACAGTGAGGAGACCCATCCAATATGGCGGCGGCCACGCCGTTACACTGGAGAGCGTCCGACGCGGGCCACCGTACGTGCAGTGACGTCATTTTTTCCCCCTCTCTGTCGGTCCTTGTGCAGTATTAGCTCCGCGGCAGTCATTAAAGTTATACAGTTTGCAGTTTGTTTATTATTTCGACCCGACAGGCCACCCTCGTCCTGTGCGTTAGATAGACGGCCGCGCGATACGCTACTTTCGTGCCGTTCTCACTAAATAATCACGTTTGGACAGTGAGGAGACCCATCCAATATGGCAGCGGCGACCCCGTCCGCTGGAGAGCGTGGTTGGGGTGCGGTATAAAAGTCAACAGTAACACACACACACCCCCCACACCCCGTGATCCGTTTTCAATAGCACGCAGCTCGTTGCAACCGCAGGCTGCAGAAAAAATGGCCACAATTGCGTACTCCGTAATTGACTTTGGACAGTGAGGGGACCCATCCAATATGGCGGCGACGCTGGATATGTCCAACGCGGACCACCGTAGATGCAGTACTTGTATTGACGGTGTGGAGAGAGACGCCATTTTCTTGTAGCAGTTCCTTTGTGCGGTGCGTCTCAGGATGGAGTTTAAGGTTCTGTTATTTGGTTGTTAAGCGTGTTTATGGTCTTGGCTGGCCCATCGTACATTTCCAAGCTGTTTGTTTTTAACAACACGGACCCTGCGGCCTCAGATCCCGAAATTCGGTAAGGCATCCTCGTTTATGGAACAGGCTGCCGGGGCCTACTGAACGTTTTAAAGAGCAGGCCTAAGACTCACCTTTTTTTTAGTTTAGCTTTTAACTGTGTCGCGTGAGTACTGGCGGACCCGAAAAGATACCCAACACAGAATGAACGTTTAACCGTTTTTATTAAGGAGCCTTCGATAATCTGGCAGTGACTGAATGGCAGGGTGGCTTTTGAATAGCAGCAGGAGAAGCAGGTGAGTAGAATGAGGCTGGTGGAAAGAACTGGGCTAGGCAGGAACAGGAGCGTGACAAACTGATTATTATTTATTTATGTTTTTATATTGTTTTACTATTTTTACAATTAAACTGATTACTATTTACTTATATTTATATTACCTCTTGTGATTTTATTCAATTCAATTCAGTTTATTTATAGCGCCAAATCACGACAAGCGTCGTCTCAAGGCACTTCACAAAGTAAACATTCCAATACAGTTAAGTCCATAAGCCAATCAGTAAAAAAGTTTCCTATATAAGGGACCCAGCAGATTGCATCAAGACACTGACTAGTGTCATTGTGTTGGTACAATCCTATTCTTTTACTTTACAGCGTTTTCCTCTATGGGAGCAGTCTCCATAATCCAGAATACACAGAAATGTTGCAGTAACAAGTCCCCTTTTTTTTTATTTGCCTCAAAAGAAAAACACAGTTTATTTGGAATAAAGAAAGGGACATCTTTGTCTTTCCTCCCTACCTCTAACACACAGGCATCTCTGACCTGAGTCTGGTAGCAGCAGGACAGCCGAACAGAGCCCACAGCCCAGCAGATCAGAGGAGGGTGTAAAAGTGGGTGGAAACTTTTCTTACTCGAAGAGAGGAGGAGAATCGGTCCTCTGAATCGTTCCTCTCTCTCTCTCTCAACAGGCACGCACGCACAACCTCCTGGCAGAGATCAGAGGAGAGGATCGAGGTTGGGAAGGTAAGGTTCGAAGAAGGGGGTTCGTGAGCTTGGCAGCAAAACCAGCCTGGGAGGTGAAGAGGCGGCTCAGGCTCCAAGAACGAAAAGGTCTACACGATCCAGAATGGACAAAAATGTTGCAGTGATTAGCACTAGAGACTAAAGCGCGTAGATAACTTAAAGCGAAGCCTTTTTTTTTTGCCTCAAAAGAAAAACTCACACACACACACACAAAGGAATCTCTCCATTACTCTCCCCTCATCTCATCTCTCGCCCTCTGCAGAACCAAGGCCGGTGGCTGACTCCACGCGTCCCTGGCCGCTTTTCTCTGTTTTACGCCCCGACCGACCGCCCCAACCAGACTCTGCACGAAGCTTCGGCAGCAGCAGAGGAGCACAGCGGAGCGGGAAAGCAGAGGCGACCTAGATCCTCTCCTCTGATGTCTGCCAGGAGGGCGTGCGTGCGTGCGTGCGTGTCGAGTGTGAGAGACGGAAAGAGAGAGAGAGAGAGGAGAATTTCAGAGGCGCCGAAAGCTTCGTGTCTCGGGTTCCTTTTCCTGCCGAGCTCACGAGCCCCCGTCTGTCCTCCGCTGAGGTAACTTAAGCCAGGCAGGCAGGGAGGCACCAGCGTGCAGAGTCTGGTCCGGTCCTTCTCCTTTTCCTTCCCTCTGCTCTCCCGTCCCCCGATCTCATCTCATCTCTCCTCTCCTCTGCGTTTCAGAACCAAATTCAGCGAGGCCGGTGGCTGACCTCGGCGCGTCCCTGGCCGCTTTCTCTGTCTGACGCACGGCCCCGACCGACCAGACTCTGCACTCTGCTGCCTGCCTGGCTCACGTGAGGCAGCAGAGGAGAATCTGTCCTCTGAATCGTTCCTCTCGCTTTCTCTCTCTCTCTCTCNGTGACTGCCGCCGGAAATGACGTGGCTGTAGCTGGCTGTTATTTTTATTTTTTGTTTATTGAAAGAAAATCAGTACCATTACAGAAAAATTGCTCTGTGAATACTCTATACCTAATGACCTATACTGTACAAGGCTTAGCTGGCTGTTATTGTGGCTGTCCGTGACTGCCGCCGGAAATGACGTGGCATGTAGCTGGCTGTTGCTGGCTGTCATCGTGGCTGTCCGTGACTGCCGCCGGAAATGACGTGGCAGTAGCTGGCTGTTGCTGACTGTCATCGTGGCTGTCCGTGACTGCCGCCGGAAATGAGGCGGCTGTAGCTGGCTGTTCGCGGCTGCTGCTGGCTGTTATCGTGGCTGTCCGTGACTGGCAGCCACCGCCACGATTTGAGCTCGGCCCTACTGGGGGGAATGTGTTTACTTGGAGACTGACATATTTTTGCAGAAATCTCTGAGATTTCCACTAATAAATGAGCGGTAATAGTACCGGTACTCATCCTACCCTGGAAAAAAAGTAGTAAAAAAGTAAATGTTAGTAAAAAGAAGTAAAAATAAGAATAAGACTAATATTAATATCCTGACCAGCACTGACTCTGAAAAATGTTCCTACTATGACATACGTAAGCCCCCGGTTTGCTTTGAAAGCACCCACAACCCTAACCCCACACGTATTTAGTAATAATGTCTTATCTGTCCAGCAACAATGATGCCATCTGCGGGTCTTTTGTCTCAGCATTTTCCACTACTCAAAGGCCGGCCGAACCGACGTTTATCTTCGTTCTTTGCCTACGGCAACCAGACTCGAGTTTTGCCCTTTTTGTCGCGCTGAATTACACTCTTGAGTTCTTTGTCTTGTTTGGGGTCTGGGCTGGAGTTTCGCTGGTGCTTGAAGCAGCTCCCTTCTTGTTTTTGGCTGAATCAGCTACCAAAACCACCTCTCGCTCTACCGCTAAGCTACAGCTAGCAAACAAACGCTGCGGGCGCGTGAGCGCGCATGATGTCATCACACATTACGCTGCCTCTGGAGGACACTGGGGAAGCCTGTTTGCTCGACCCGAGCATAATCTTTTCTGTGAGTTTACAGGCCTACAGAGGCAATCACAGTGAAAATGCCAGGGCTCATTCTACAGGACCAGGGCATTGCAGGAGAATGTATGAGGAATACATTTTAAATTTCTATACTTGTATTGGCTTTTAAACTTCCACATAGTCTCTTTAAACAAAACACAGGAGACTGCCAAAAATGTGGAACAGTGCTTCAATTTGCAGGACATGTGAAAAGCAATGGAAATGTGGGACTGTTCCTCACAAAGCAGGAATATTGGTCACCCTAACTACAGCGTATCAGCCTCTCAGGAAGGCACAAAGTGCTCAGAGCTGGAGTCTCGCTTAGCAGGATCAAACCATTTTTGAGGCAGGGGAGGTTTGTTGTATGTTTTTAAAAAAATAACATTTCAACCTACTGTATGGTTTTATATGTTTCAAGGCAACAGTACATGGTGTTTAAAATCCATTTAGAGGAAGTGTTTCTTTTATGTATAGGGACTGTCCTCACTTCATTGGACTGCATAAACGATGCCACTAAGCTTCTGTTTGGATGTCTTGTGTTTTGGATGGACAAATTTCTGTCTGAGGGTAATGTTGGGTTTAAAGTTTACTGGGATGTTGTGTTTGGAGAAAATTCTTCTCAAGTTCTCTGAGACTTCTGCTACGTATGGAATGATGGAGCTTTGAGCCTGCGTCTTCAAGAAACCAAAGAAGTCCAGTTGCCTTCATTCGAACCCCTTTGGATTACTTCTGCAATGGCACAAGGTTTATTGTAATTATTGGACCTGAGGCTCAGAAAGAAAAATTGCTAAAGAAATTACAATCCCTGTCTTTTAACCACATAGGAACCTGGGGGTTATATTTGACTCTGAGCTAACTTTCATTCCTCATATCAAATACACAGTAGAAAAACGGTTTTTATCATCTAAAGAACTTAGCCAGAGTCTGCCCTCTTCTCACTCGAGCCAACACTGAGATTTTAATGCATGCTTTTATTTTCAGTCGTTTAGACTATTACAATGCCCTGCTTTCTGGTCCTCCCAAGAAGAACCTTTTAGCCTTCAGCTGCTACAAACGCTGCAGTCCTTGTGCTGACATAGGACCAGGAAGCGGGCGCATAAAATGCCTGTTTTGAAATCACTGCATTGGCTCCCAGTACGCCTCAGGATCGATTTTTTAATTCTTTTAATGGTTTTTAAATGTCCTAATGGTCATACATCTCATTTTCAAGGGGGTCCTCTATTACGTCAATACAGCAGTGTACAAGACAGCAGAACAAAAAATACAGTTACAGACAGCGTTACACACACACACACACACACACACACACACACACACACACACACACACACACACACACACACAATGGTTCACAATGCTCAAACCCACCCCACCCAACACAAACCCCACCACAGACATGCTATGAGGACCTTAAACATTAGTAATGTTCAAGGTAAACAATTAATATAACTGGCAAATATTCCTGAGGTTTTCAACCAGAGCTCTTTGAAATGTTGTAAAAGAAGATATGGAGCGGAGAGGTAAAGGGAGATTATTCCAATCGTTAGGAGCCTTAAAACAAAAAGCATATTTCCCTACCTCTCTTTTCATTCTAGGAACACTAAAAAAGATCTGAGCATCATGTCTCAGACTGTGAAGCGAGTTATAACGTACTAAATGTGACTTTAGATAATCTGGATAGTTAAAATAAAAACTTTTGAAAATTAACTGTATCCAGTGAAACTGTCTCCTGGCCGAAGGTGCAAACCAGGACAACTGTCCATACATGTTTCAACGATGTGTCCTAAAGGGACAACGTAACACAAAACGACAAAGACTGTTGTATGCCACATCAAGAGAATGCAGACAAGAAGCAGTGGTGTTGTGATAAACAATGTCAGCGTGATCTAAAGTAGGCAGAAGCAGCTGTGTAACTATTCTTTTTCTAACCAAAAAAGTGAAACAATTAACAGATTGATAAAGTATTTTAAGCTGAGAATTGAGTTTATGTGTAGTTGCTTGAACATGAGGTCTAAAGGATAAATCAGAATCTAGCCAAACACCAAGGTATTTAAAGGTCTCAGTTGATTCCAAGGGAGAAGAATCAAGAAAACAAAGATTAAGGCGTTTTTCACCTATATCCAAAACCTTACTATGAAACAGTAAGGAATAGGACTTTGTTTTATTAAGAAGTTTGTTGACTAATAACCACTGTTGGACAGAATTAAAGTCATGTTGTAGAGAGAGGTTTATCCCGGAGATGGTTGGCTTGCTACAGTAGATAACTGTATCATCAGCATAAAGATGAGTTGAGTTGTTATTTATTGATTGATTGATTTTTGTACAGCAATTTGAGCTGCCTTTGGTATGAAAAGTGCTTTATAAATAAAATGTGATTGATTGATTGATTGATTGATTGATTGATTGATTGATTGATTGATTGATTGATTGATTATTTGCATCCAGTGTTGCATTAATGTTTCACCAAGATCTTGCATTGATGATGGTAGAGTCTGA
>SSNS01001491.1:0-20395 GCA_006937985.1 Aphyosemion australe | reverse complement strand
TCTTCTTCTTCTTCTTCAATGCGGAAAGGCAGACTGGACGCCCACTGGCGTATTGCTGCCCCAACAACCAGTCCCAGCAACAACCTAGGTCACACCCGGTCATAAACCCCCACCGCACGCAAAAACCGCATAAGCGCCCTCACCCTGCGCTCATCATCAGAAACCAAAAGCGAGGCCAAGGTGAACACAGTGACCCCTGCGCCAGTCAAGGCACCAAAGAACACTCGACGCTGCGCCGCGTACCGCTCGCAATGTAAAAGGACGTGACCCACCGTCTCCAAAGCCCCACAGTCACAACCCCCATCCACATGACCCCCAACTAAGAACAGGCCAGCCCGAAGTCCACAATGCCCCAACCGCAACCTGGACAGAACCACAGAGTCCCGCCTCCTCAAACCACATCCAGGTCTCACCTGCCCCACCACCCGCTGCAACCCATAAAAGGCCCTGCCCTTCCCACCCCCATCCCAAGCAGCCTGCCAAAGAGCCCTAGTCTCCCGGTCCACCTCAGCGTAAACTTCTGGTCGACCATAACCCACCACCCACCCTACCTCAACCCGCGTCAGCGCACTCTTGGCTACACTGTCTGCCCACTCATTCCCCTCCACCCCCACATGAGCAGGCACCCAAAGAAAAGCCACCACACACCCCAATGCCGCAAGTCTATGCAGAGACAACCGTACCTCGCATACCAAATCCGGTCGAGACCTGGACCCCGCCCCGCCCAATGCCATCAGAGCCGCTGCCGAATCACTGCATATAACAGCGCTCACAGGACGTCGCACCTCCAGCCAGGACAAGGCACGTACAATCGCTGCTAGCTCCGCCGTGAACACAGTGCTCCCATCAGAAATCCGGCACCCAAAACAAAAACCCACCTGGGGAACCACCACCCCCACCGCTACCCTGCCACTAACCGGATCCTTGGAACCGTCCGTAAAAACACGCAAAAAGCCCCCCCACTCCCCCTCCAAGCGGGCCACAGTTGCTAACGCAGAGCCCCCACACCGGCCCCGACCCAATAAGGAGAGGTCAACCTCCGGCTCACACAAAAGCCACGGCGGTACCTCCGGCCAAACCAGGGGGGAACACATCTGCCACTCCAAAAACCCCATCCCCTCTGCCATCTCCCTCAGCTGCCCAGCAAAATAACCCCCACCCCTCGAAACCCGTCGGCCAAATTCCCAATGGCTAACCAACAAACCTCCGACAGGGGACAACTCCCCCATCCCCTTCACCCGCAAGAGAAACCGGAGCCCAAGCTTAACCCGCCGCAACCCCAAAGGCATCTCACCCATCTCCACCTGGAGGGCCGCAATAGGGGTGGACCGAAATGCACCACAACACACCCGCAATGCCTTGGCCTGCACCACGTCCAACGACTTCAACACCGAAGGTGCCGCAGACCCATACAACACACAGCCGTAATCTAATACGGACCGTATTGCAGCCCGATAAATAAGCACCAAGGACCCCCTGTCCGCCCCCCAATCTGTGCCCGCCAAACACCGCAAGACATTCAGGATCCGGCCACACCTAGCCACCACGCGGGCCACATGTTCCCGCCAAGTCAACCTTTCGTCCAGCCACAACCCCAAATACCTAATAAAGGAAACCCTCTCCAGCTCCTGCGAGCCGAGCAACAGCCCCCCATCTGGAAGCTTCCTTTTGTAGCCGAAGACCATGTACTTAGTCTTAGAAGAGGATAGCTTGAAACCCCACTGCCTCGACCAAGCCTCCACCCCGTTCAAGCTTTCCTGCATGCGCCGGTACACAAACTGAAGATTCCGGCCCCTCATCCAGAATGCTCCATCGTCCGCAAACAAAGACCTCCCCACACCAACCCCCAAGGAGCTAAAAAAGTCCCGGATTAAAACATTAAAAAGCAACGGACTCAGCACGCTACCCTGAGGGACCCCGTTATCCACCCCGACAGAGTCAGACAGCGCAGCGCCGACCCTAACCTGGATCGTCCGGCTAGACAGGAAGCCTGCAATCCACCGAAGCATCCTACCCTGTACCCCAGCCTTATACAGGGAGAACAGGAGCCCCTCCTTCCACAACATATCATAGGCCTTTTCGATATCAAGAAACACCGCCACCACAGCTTCCTTATTTGCCAATGCCCGCCGAATGTCCAAATCCAAAGGGGCGACTGCATCCATAGTCGAGCGACCTAGTCTAAACCCACACTGACAAGCCGCAAAAAAGCCCTCACTCTCCAAAACATGCATCAGACGCGAGGCCACCATGCGCTCCATGATCTTACAAGCCACTGCCGTCAACGCAATAGGCCTATAGGAGGCCGGCGCCTCCGGAGGCTTTCCCGGCTTCAGAATAGGCACCACCACCGAATGCCTCCACTCCAGTGGAAGCCGGCCCGACTCCCACACTGAATTAAACAGAGCCAAGAGCTCTTCCAGGAACAACCCACCTGCATGCTGGAACAAGGGATACCCCAGCCCATCCCTGCCTGGGCTAGTGTCCCTCCCAAGACAAAGTGCCGCCCGCAACTCCTCCATGGTAAAGAACAAATTGTAGGCACAAGACCCATCCTCAGCACCCCGCAACCCACAGTCAAAATCCCCCACCAAACCTTCCCTGAGGATCCTGTCCTCGACCGTGACAGCGTCCATGCTATGCACACGCTGAAACTGACGAGCCAGCAAATTTGCCTTCTCCACACAGCCCACAGCCACCACATCCCCCAAACGCAGCACAGGAATCCCAGCCCCCACCCGAGTCCCCGACATCCTCCGGACCAACGCCCACAAAGACTTAGCAGTCGTCCGGGGGCCCAACCTCCCACAAAATTCACGCCAGCCAGTCCTTTTCGCCAACCTCACCACCCTCCTAGCCACAGCACGAAGACGCCGATATGCCAAAACATTGCACTCCACGGGATGACGTTTAAGCACCCTATAGGCCCTGTTCCTGGCCCTAATGGCATCCCCACAGGCCGCTGTCCACCAAGGAACCATAGACCGTCTAGCTGGAACCTGCTTCCTAGGAATGTGGGCCTCCGCCACCGACCGCACACACCCAGAAATTGCAGAATACCACCCGTCCACGTCCTCATCACCCCGCACCTGACAAATAGCCTCCTCCAAACCCTGGGTAAACCCCGACCATTGTGCCCGCTTATAGTTAAAACCCAACACAAGTTTACCCGGTTCAGCCAGCAACTCCCTGCCAAACCCACTCAAAACTGGCAAATGGTCGCTACCCATGGCAAGGTGATCCAACACCTCCCAACCACAAGACACAGCCGCTAGGTCAGCCGAAGCAAGTGTCAAATCCAAACTCGACGAACACAATCCATCCCCCCGAAACCAAGTAGGCCTCCCATCGTTCAGGACCACCAGCCCAGAGCAGTCCAAAAAGCCCTCCAAAACCCTCCCATTGGCATCGGACCCAGGAGCCCCCCACAACCCACTGTGGGCATTAAAATCCCCCACCCACAACTCCAACGAGCCCACCCCTCCCAGCAACTCAAGCAGCGCCTCGCCCACCAAACCCCTACCCGGATTATAAAAATTCACCACCGAGACCACCCCCCTAGCAGACCACACTTCAACCACCACACACTCCAAGTCCCCATCAACTGGTCGCCGACGGTACTGCAGCCCTTCCTTAAGAAACGTGGCACAACCACCACCCGACCTACCCACTCTATCCCACCTCTCACACACATAGCCATACAACCTAAAATCCAACATCGGCTTCAACCACGTTTCTTGCACACAAACAACCTCCGGCCGCACCTCCATATCCTCCAAGGCCTTCTTAAACTCCTGACCATTGGCCACCAGACTCCTGGCGTTCCACTGCAGAACTCTAAATACCATATCTTAAGTAAAGACCATCCCGTCCCCACCCCCCTCTCCAGGCACGCCACCACCATCCGCCACCTCTACAACCCCCCGTCCACCACCCACACCAGTACCCCCCACCCCCCGTAGACAGGCTAGCCCCCAGACCGCCTTGGGATCCACCCCCGAGAAACCCAAAACACGCTCCGCCACATCCACCACCTCCCGCACCGCATCCGACTTCGTCTTCACCGACCTCACCCTCCACAAAGCCTCCACCACAAAAGCCAAAAACCCCACACGATCACCCACCACCACCCCACTCGCCGACATCCCCCCCCTACCACCAGCCTCTGGCCCCGCCCCAGACTTACAACCACCCCGAACATCCTCCCCGGCAACGCGCCCCATCCGACGCACCGCCTCAGCATAGGACACCCTATGCTCCGAGCGGAAGGCCTCGACAGACACTGCCTCACGATAAAAGGAACAACCACGGAAAGTCACCTGATGTGCGCCCCCACAATTAGAGCACCGGAGGGCCGCCTCACATTGGCGGCCATCATGGTCACCCCCACACCTCTTACACCTCTGACTCTCCGTACAAACTCCTGCCACATGGCCAAACTTCTGGCACCGAAAACACCTCAACGGGGCCTCCTCAAAAGCCCTAACAGAGTAGCTAACGTAACCCAACATGACCTTGTCAGGCAGAGCAGCACCTCCAAATGTCAACAACAAGGGCGTCGACCCCCGGGCATTATAACCCAAACGCTTCACCGCCGTCACAGTACCCCCTCGCAAGCAGCGAAGCACCTCAGACTCCGGAACGTCATTGGGAACGTTATACACAACCCCTTTAACACCCACTTCCACACTCGGCACAGACACATCAACATCAAGATCCACAATTCGCTTAAGCAGGAGAGCCTTATCCCGCTGCGCCCCAGACCCACACACAACCAACAATACACCACCAGGCAACACAGTAGCGTCCACCACATCCCCCAACTTGTCCTTCAACTCCTTAGACAACCTCATCGGGCTAACCGAGGAAAAACCACCCCCACTCACCGCCCGCAAGCGCACCACCAGGCCCGATCCCCCAACTCCTCCAGTCCGCTGCTGTTTAGCCGCGCCATCCACCTCTACCCCATCCGGAGACGTGTCCGCACGATCCCTCTTCGAAGCGCCCCTACCGTCCGACGACACAGTCCCCCCAACACCATCGCTGGACCGTCGCCCCATCCCCCACTAGATTGAGCGAGAACAGAGCAGGAAAAACCGTCTTACCGGACCTTACAGGCCGTCGGCCGATCCCCCGACTCCCCTCCCGTTCAATCCCTGCTCCCTGCGCAGTTGGCGTCTAGCCACAGAGCCCCGACCGATAACGAAGCGAGCCTTAGCCCAACACCACTGCTGTAACAGCTGATGGAGTCAAGTGCTCTGTCCTCTGCCTCACAATGTCAGGAGAGTGCCCGCTCTCAGAGTCTGAGGTGTGGCTGGGCTTTGTAGCAGTCAGGGCTGATTGAAAGTTGGAGACAGCTGGTACACTCCAAAGTGGAGGTAATTAGTGAGAGTGGAGCCAGGTGCTGCAGGTGCTCTCCTCACACTCTCAGGAAGGGAGAAAAGAGAGGAAAGATTACAATATAAAACAAATAAAAACAGCCAGGGGCTGTAACATGCTCCAAAATCTCCTGATAGCTAGCTGCATTGACCCTGCCCTTGATAAAACACAGTGGACCAACACCAGCAGCTGACATGGCACCCCAGACCATCACTGACTGTGGGTACTTGACACTGGACTTCAGGCATTTTGGCATTTCTCTCTGCCCAGTCTTCCTCCAGACTCTGGCACCTAGGTTTCTGAATGCAAAATTTGCTTTCATCCGAAAAAAGTACTTTGGGCCACTGAGCAACAGGCCAGTGCTGCTTCACTGTAGCCCAGGTCAGGTGCTTCTGCCGCTGTTTCTGGTTCAAAAGTGGCTTATCCTGGGGAATGCGGCACCTGTAGCCCATTTCCTGCACACGCCTGTACACAGTGGCTCTGGATGTTTTCACTCCAGACTCAGTCCACTGCTTCCGCAGGTCCCCCAAGGTTTGGAATCGGTCCTTCTCCACAATCTTCCTCAGGGTCCGGTCACCTGTTCTCGTTGTGCAGCGTTTTCTGCCACACTTTTTCCTTCCCACAGACTTCCCACTGAGGTGCCTTGATACAGCACTCTGGGAACAGCCTATTCGTTCAGAAATGTCTTTCTGTGTCTTACCCTCTTGCTTGAGGGTGTCAATGATGGCCTTCTGGACAGCAGTCAGGTCGGCAGTCTTACCCGTAATTGCGGTTTTGAGTAATTAACCAGGCTGGGAGTTTTTTAAAGCCTCAGGAATCGTTTGCAGGTGTTTAGAGTTAATTCGTTGATTCAGATGATTAGGTTAATAGATTGTTTAGAGAACCTTTTCATGATATGCTAATTTTTTGAGATAGGAATTTTGGGTTTTCATGAGCTGTATGCCAAAATCATCAATATTAAAACAATAAACAGCTTGAACTACTTCAGTTGTGTGTAATGAATCTAAAATATATGAAAGTCTAATGTTTATCAGTACATTACAGAAAATAATGAACTTTATCACAATATGCTAATTTTTTGAGAAGGACCTGTACATATTCTCACATTAAATTTCCAAATATACAAAGTGTATGCAACAAAAGGTGACAAGATTAATATTTATACTTAGGGACTGATTAGGTTATTAAGTGAAAGAGGCAAAACATTTACAAGTCTGCATTACATGTTCTAAAGCTAAATTACTGAATAAATGAAATGATGAAATTGACCTTAAATCTTCAGGTAATTTATTCCAATCCCATGGAGCTTTAACACAGAAGGCACATCTCCCTGCTTCTTTTCTGAAACCGAGGAATAACAATAGAAAGTTGATCCGTGAATCGAGTGGAATATGAAGAATTAATGGGTACTAACATTGTTTTCAAATAGGATGGAAAATTAAAATGAATACATTTGAAAATAAATATCACCCAATGAAAGTGTCGTCTAGCTTCCAAGGTGAGCCAAGATAGGCATTCATACATATAACAATGGTGGTAAAAGGACAACACAAAACAAAGCGACATAAACTATTATAAACAACATTCAGTGACTGAAGACTCGCAGTCGTGGAATTTTGATAAAGTATATCAGCGTAATCAAAAATAGGAAACAAGCTGAGTTACAATATGCTTCCTCACTGTTAGATCAGAACAACTAATTGATTGATGTAAAGATTTCAGACAACATGTGACTTTATAACTGATTTTTTAAATATGAATTCTAAAAGACAAGTCTTGCGCAACACTGAGAACAGAGAAGAGTAAAATCAATGTTCTCTTTATCAGATGTGCCATCAGTGGCGGCTGGTGAATTTTTTTGGGTGGGGCGCATTTTTTTATTTTATTTTTTTATGTTAGTTCTTGTGAATGGTTTTTATCTTGAGAGGCGCTATATAAACGGTCGTTTTTTTCTTCATTTTGCAGGTCAGTTTTTCAGATGCGCTAACCACATATCACCACTAGAGAACGCCAAATTACCATTCTTATGCGTCACACAATTTGAAATCTACGGACCGGTCCAGGAGCACTTAGCTACAAAGTTGGTCCAAAAACATGCTTCATATTCACCAATATATCAGTGGCAGCTCGTCCATAGGGGGCGCTAGGGCGCCGCCCCACCAGCTTCACAGGAAGAGGAAGAAGAAGAGAGGAATCACAAAATGTATTTAAAAAAACATCAAATTTAAACTAAACGATCTATATCTATCTATACACCTTATGGGCTGTAAGTGCTGTGTGTAATCTGCATTTAATTGTAGTTTAATAAAGTTAATACTTTTAACACGACTGAAACGTCGACGTACTTCCTGTCATGTGTCCTCTCGCGGTCGCAGCAATCTTTACCATTGACTTAATACGGGCTAACTGGCGCATGCGTGCTGGATCCCCAATGACAAGGAATAGGAGAGCTGTTGGGCGCATATGGTTGCGATCGCAAGCAAACGGGGGAGTCTGCTCAGATCAGGAGGAGGATGCTGATTGGTCAGTTCACCCAGCCCAGACAGAACCGGAAATTTCTCCACAGGCTAGTTCACCGTGCTTTGTTGTTGTGGGGCTGCTGCTAACGTTGACTATGGAGAAAACTAGTAGTGTCATCTTTTTATAATTGGATTCTACAAACCAAGTGGATTTTTTACTATAAAATGGATTATTTTGACCAGCAAGGTAAGACAGAATTTAGCTTTTGACTTCATGAAAATAGCTTTGTTTTGCTTTTCATTTAGCAGTCATTGGGTGGTGTTGAGGTAGAAAACGTGGATTCTATCGTTTAAAAGAGCCTCTTCCTGTTTAGTGTGGGTGCAGTTTGCACATATTAGTGAATATCAAGCATGTTTTTGGAACAATTTTGTTGCTAACTTAGCAACAATGTCCGTCGATTTCAAGTTGTGTGAAGCATAAGAATGGTCATTTGGCGTTCCCTAGTGGTGATATGTGGTTAACGCATCTGAAAAACTGACCTGCAAATAAAGAAAATAACGATCGTTTATATAGCGCCTCTCAAGATAAAAACCATTCACAAGAACTAACATAAAAAAATAAAAATAAAAAAATGCGCCCCACCCAAAAAAAAATTCACCTGCCGCCACTGCAATATATGCAAACTGCACACACTAAACAGGAAGATGCTCTTTTTAAACGATAGAATCCACGTTTTCTACCTCAACACCACCCAATGACTGCTAAATGAAAAGCAAAACAAAGCTATTTTCATGAAGTCAAAAGCTAAATTCTGTCTTACCTTTGCTGGTCAAAATAATCCATCTTATAGTAAAAAATCCACTTGTTTCGTAGAATCCAATGATAAAAAGATGAAACTACTAGTTTTCTCCATAGTCAACGTTAGCAGCGGCTCCACAACAACAAAGGACGGTGAACTAGCCTGTGGAGAAATTTCCGGTTCTGTCTGGGCTGGGTGTACTGACCAATCAGCATCCTCCTCCTGATCTGAGCAGACTCCCCCGTTTGCTAGCGATCGCAACCATATGCGCCCAAAGGCTCTCCTATTCCTTGTCGTTGGGGATCCAGCGCGCATGCGCCAGTTAGCAAGTATTAAGTCAATGGTAAAGATTGCTGTGCCCGAGAGGACACATGACAGGAAGTACGTCGACGTTTCGGCCGTGTTAAAAGTATGAACATTATTAAACTACAATTAAATGCAGATTACACACAGTACTTACAGCCCATAAGGTGTATAGATCGTTTAGTTTAAATTTGATGTTTTTTTAAATACATTTTGTGATTCCTCTCTTCTTCTTCCCCTTCCTGTGAGACTGGTGGGGTGGCGCCCTAGTGTCCCCTATGGACGAGCCGCCACTGTGTGCCATCACAACAACAGCTCCAGATAGTCAGGGAATTTTATTATGTGGTGGTGATGTTAACCTCACATTAAATGCTGAATTGGATTTCTCTAATGGAAAAGGAAATACAGGAAATACTCTAAAAAGGATGCTACACCTCATGGACGAATTAGGGTTGGTTGACGTGTGGAGAGATCACCATTTGACTGATAGAGAATATACCCACTACTCCAGGGCACACAATGTCTACTCCAGGTTGGACTATATATTCATGTTTAGGAATGATCTCTCTAGGCTAAAAGACTCTGTGATAGGTCCCTGTACTATATCAGACCATAACTTGGATCTACGCTAATATTTGCATCTTAGGAACATTATGGGATACTGTCATGGCAGTGATTAGGGGGAAAATAATAGGTATTTCCTCTCAACTGAAAAAAGTAGGTCAGCAGAAGTTCCGGCACCTAGATGATAAGTTGTTAGATCTTCAACGCCAACATTCTAGGACTCTCAATGCTAATATTAAAGCCCCAGTGTGTGAAATCCATAGAAATCATGGTAAAAAATGTGACTCTTTAGCGCCATGCAGTTCAGTGTAAGTATTGCAGCTACGGTGGCCCACTCAAAAAGGCAACAACATTCAGCATTCACTCCAGGTCCTTTCTTTTTATAGTATAATCTAGCCCAACCTACACAAAGCATATAACTACTCGAGCAATTAAAAAAGCATTTTTAATTATGACGGTTATGTCAACCTACCAGTCCTGAAGGAAGCAAGCATATCTGTCACCGATTCACACATGGAGGAGGGGTGGCATCAGCCGGAGCTGTCTCAAAAACAATAGAAATCTGCATCTGCTGTTGGCCTGAATCTGCAGTCGACCTGAATCTGCAGCCGGGAGGTCCACTGTCACGTGGATCTTGGGGAAGATCGATGCTGTAAACAAGCTGGCTGCCACTTCAGACGCCACGGCTGGCGTGCTGGTGGAGATGGAGCATCACTGTGGCTGCTTGTTAGGAGGAGGGTTGGCGTGAGCTGGGAGATGCAGTGAAGAGACAGAGCGGACATCACTAGCTGCCGCTTAACCACCAGACACAACTGCGGACCGCGGCAAAACAATCAAACCAGGTGGCACTCCAGAGGGAATCCAGCAGCACTATTCAGGCCAAATGGGAGCAACGTGTTCGCTGGGATAGGTGATCGGAGCTACATCGTGACTGATCTATCAAGGTTCCTGATCTGTTGGAGTTCCTGATGCCTCCTCACCTGGATTAGCCGCAGATAATCACGGCTCAGGTAAGCCACGGTGGAGGTGGAGCGGACAACACTAGCTTAGCCACCATGGCTAGCGGACAAGCACTGGAATGTGTTGGGAGAGTGACGGCAGGCTGCAGGGGTAAAAGAGACTTGAGTAGAAGGAACTATTGGATGCTTCTTTAAAAAGGACTTTGGCACTGATACGTTGGGACCGGATTGGGAGCTCTAGTATGAAGAAAAGAAGAATTAGCAAATTGAGGTGAGTGACTGAGTCAGTTGGAAGCTGGTGTCCAGCTGATAGCGGGCGGGGATCTCATCATATGCATCTGCCGACATGATGACGACCTGACAAATTTGACGTGTCTTTTGTTATTCAAACTAACAAAGTACAGCAACGGTGTAGCAGCTAGCCTCTTCTTCTTCTTAGTTGAATTGGCAGACGCCATGCTTCCAGGGCGCACTGCTGCCCTCTGCTGTTTCTTTCAGGTTACAGTCATAGTGCAAACACATAACGCAGAGCTCACATGTCCTTGGGTGTTTCTCAGTCTCAAGGAACCTCTCCTTGCCTTGCCTACCAAGGCACTGCCTTGCCAGGCCAGACGCTTTGCTTACAAGGACACTGTCCTTCCTTGGTCAAAGAAAACAGTTAAATGGAACAGACTTGTCCCACGTGACTGCGGCCACCCAGAGCAGAGCCCGCCCCCTGCTTACGCGCTCTGTTTACGTCCCGCCCATCATAGTAATGTTAAGTTTCAATATAGATGTATATGGAATCTTTTACTTTTTTAATTGTGTATATATTGGTTAAATCAAATGTGTAAGTGAGTTAGTACCTGCTAGCCACCGAAGCTGCAACTACTAATCAACTAACCAACCATAGATAACTGCTTTGGATTTAAATAAACATTTTACATATAAGCCCAATAGCTACAAATAGTTGACTTACATTTAAACTGGAAATTTGCCCCCAAAGTAGCTGCTGCCGGCTCCTGATCAGATCTGGCCCAAAATACCACGCTGCATTCTGGGAAATTTTTAACCAAGAGAAGGCACCAAGGCACCTCTCGTGTATCCTTGCTCAATTAGCTAAAGCGGCTAACAAACAGAGGACAGACGCCTCGGTAGCACATGAACATTGGAACCGATTGGAACACACCTTGGCGGATCCTGATGATGTATCTCCTAGGCAACCGGGGCGGGACCAAGGCATCAAGGCGAGGTTCCTTGATTGAGAAACACCCCTTAAGTAGCTATCAAACTTCAAGTTGGTGGATGACCATGGAGCGTCAACCACAGTTTATGTATTAAAAATATAAAACTTCAAGCTGAGAGGAATATTTACAATTGATGTTGGTGAGAAATATTAATGATAAAGGACAAGTTTGTGCACTTGATACACAGAATTTGGTAGTAACCAGGTAAAGATATTACACACTGGGGCTTTAAATCGAACATAATTGAAGCACAATTAAAGAAAGAACTCTCCTTTCTATAAAGCAACAATATTATGGGGGGGGGGGGGGGGGTGGGGGGGGAGGGGGGGGGGGGTCATAGAAACTTCTTTCCTATAAGCTTAGGAACCAGCAAGCAGAAAGAACTATTCATAAAATTAAGAATCCCTTAAATGGTCATTTGGAAACTGACCAGGGGAGAATTCAACATTTCTTTCTTGATTACTATAAGAGATTATTCTCAACCTCATTTAGACAATAATCAGGACATCATATTCCAAAGGCTGGAAATGATAGATTGCATTGTATTAACTAATGCCCAATCAATAGCTGCGTTTACATGTGCAAAATGTCTTTAATTCGATCATTATTCAGATTAGAATATGACTGTGCATATGGGCCCTGGAAAAATGAATCAGATTATGTCAAATGTTTACATTCGTCATACGTTCGATCGGAATGAATCATTTTGTCATGCGCAGAATGATCCAATACACCAAAAAAGGCCGTATAGAAGAAGTAGCGGAGTTCCGCTGTAAACAAACATAGCATGTGCATGTCAACATGGAGCAGTACGATGTCCTTCAGAGCGTAGTTTTAGTTTTAGTTCTTTAAGCACATCTAGCAACGCATTTGTGTCTGAAACAGACCAGTTTTGTTTCACGCCTGCCATGCTTTCATCCAGCTTCCGTAAACGACGACGTAACGTACGTATGTGTACGTCGTAACTGACATGCGCAGTAATGACCCACAATCGGAATAAGTGTTTACATGCAGCATGATCGGATTAACAATCGGCATAACCCAGCCGTCTCAATCGGAATGAAAAGTTGATCCGGTTGAGTTTAATCGGGTCAGAGGATTCTGAATGGCTTGTTTACATGTCGCATTTATTTTCCGATCAGGCTTTTATTCCGATTACTTGTGTCCATGTAAACATAGCTAGTGTTCTCAATATAGACTATACGTTGTTCACCTCTATCCTCTAAATAAGACTAGAAATAACTTTACCAGGGTTAATACATAAAGATCAGACGGGTTTCATTAAACAAAGACAGACTCAAGATAACATTAGGAGGGTTTAACACGTAATGAGGCGGGCCCATAAGCAATGATTGGAAACGTTGATAATGAGTTTGGATGCCGAAAAGCTATTTGAATCAGAGTGGTGCTCCTTTCTATACAAGGTGCTTGAAAACTTTGGTTTTGATCAACCTGTGATAAAGGTTATTTCAGGGTTATACAAAAACCCGACATCTAGGATAAAAATTAACGGAGACCTCACAGAATCATTCTTGGGTGTCACATTTTGCTGCTCCTCTTCGCCGTGTTTATTGAACCTTTGAACCAGTGGATCTGGCAGAGAAAGGATATAACTGGAGTGAGAATGCAGGGAGAGGAGCAGAAATTGGCACTCTAGGCTCATGATTTACTATTGACTTTATCCTACCCCACACAGGTTATTCTTAAAATCACTACGTTACTATTAGAGTATGGCTGTTTCTCAGGGTACAAGGTTAATCTAAATAAAACACAGGTTTTAACTCTGAACTTCCCACCAGAAGACACTAAGGACAGATATAAATGGAAATGGGATACGGACAGAATTGGGTATTTGGGGTGGTATTACATCTAGACTTTGTCCTCCCTGCACGGGACACCCTCGTGTACCGCGGGACTTTGGTTTTGCCATTATTTTCGTGCTGGTCCTTTGTTTCAAGCTATACACAGCACCAGGGTGTGTTTGTCTGTCCAGGCAGATGAATTTCATTCCGTGTACCTGCTCTAGTCTGAAGCTGCTCACGGCAGACCCCCTCCCTACCCGTGAGTAAATATCCAATCACAGGTTTGACCCGCCCCATTGAGGTGAAAGTTTTAGCAAAACAAGCGCTACAGAGAGAAACTTAGCCACAGCGACATGCGACGTACCGTCTTCATACAAACCTTCCGTGTGGGAACATTTCTGGTTTGCAGTTGAATATAAAGATGGGGAGAGAAAACGGTGAACAGAAAAGAGCCTGTCTGCCAGCATTGTCTGACCCATCTCCCATACGCAGCGGTAAAAACATGGCCAAGCACCTCTGACACCCTCACCCCAATGTATCGCTTTCTGGAAGCAGAACATTCGAGCAGGTAAGGCCAGGGGAAAAACAGCAGCCTCTCACTAATGCCTTTCACAGCATCAGCTCAGATAAGCACAAGAAAATGAGCCACGCTGTCGGCGTGTTTACAGTGTTTAGCTTATTTTTTTGGATGTTTACAACTGAAGAGACTGTAGGTGGGAGGGTCACTTCATTTGACGCCTCAACCCCTCACACAACACACTCCCGAGTCGGGACCTTCCTTGGGCGTCCAAATTACGCGTCCCTCCCGGTACCGCTTCGGTCGCCCTAGCCTCTCACTGACACCACATTGAAAAGGCGTTTTAAAAGTGACATTTCTGTTAGTCTCTGAACATATTATTATACACTGGACTACAAGTAATACATCTGAAAAATTATATTATTGCGTGAATAAAATAAAGTTTGAAAATTTCAGATTTTCTTAAGCTTTTCTATAATTCAAAGTGGACCGAAACCGTGACCCAAAAACCGAGGTACGGACCGGACTGTGGGGAAAGTGGACCGTTGCATCCCTAGTCGGATCACTGTTAGGTTTTTTGAGTAAGGGCTGAATCACTGCATGCTTGAAGCCAGATGGAAAAACACCAAAACGCAAAGAGGCATTAAAGAGAGTTAAAATGAAGTGACCAATAACCGAGAACACATTCTTTACCATCCTAGCCGGGAGAAAATCTAAAGGGCTTCCAGAGGGTTTCATTCCCCCCACTATGTGGAATGTCACCTCTCTGGTGGGGAAGAAGCCTGAGTTGGAGTGTGAGGTTGAGAGGTTCCGACTAGATTTAGTCAGACTCACCTGGAACCAGTTTCCTTGAGAGGGGTTGGACACTCTACCACTCTGGATTTATTTTCACTGAGAGAGGCGTCAAGCAGGGGTGGGCAGACTTGTTGCCCCCCATCTTGGTGCCTGTACGTGAACGAGAGGGTAGCCTCCCTCCGCCTACGTGTGGGGGGATGGGTCCTGACTGTGGTTTGTGCTTATGCACAAAACTGCAGATCAGAGTACCCACCCTTTTTGGAGTCCTTGGAGGGGGTGCTGGAGAGCACTCCTTCCAGTTACTCCCTCATGCTGCTGGGGGACTTTAACACACATGTGGGCAATGACAGTGAGACCTGGAGAGGTGTGGTTGGGAGGAACAGCCCCCCTGATCTGAATCCGAGCGGTGTTTTGTTATTGGACTTCTGTGCTCATGGATTGTCCATAACGAACACCATGTTCAAGCATAAAGGTGTCCATATGTGCTCTTGGCACCAGGATACCTTAGGCCGCAGGTCGATGATCGATTTTGTTGTCGTTTCATCTGATCTGCAGCAGCATGTCTTGGACACTCGGGTGAAAAGAGGTACTACCTGGTGGTGAGTTGACTTCGATGGTGGGAGAGGATGACAGTCAGACCTGGCAGACCCTAACATGTTGTGAGGTTTTGCTGGGAATGTCTGGCAGAGTCTCCTGTCAGAAGGAGCTTCAATTCCCAGCTCCGACAAAACTTCAAAAACGTTCCAGGGGAGGCGGGGGACTTTGACTGCAAGTGAGCCATGTTTTGTGCCTTCATTGTTGAGGTTGCCGACCGGGAGTGCTTCTCAGAAAATTCCAGCTGAGACTACACTTTCTCAGACTTATTCACAGATTCAAGCTGGAAACTGATCAACCTTATATTGCTCCAACACTGAGAGCATCATCATCAACATCAAGATTTGTTACTCAGTCTGCACAGCTGCAATTCAAGACGCCCTTCAGAAGGTCATAAAGACAGCAGAGAAGATCACTGACTGTCCTCTTCTGCATTGGGAGAAATATCCAAGAAAGCCAGTAACATAATTTAAGAAAGCACACTCCCAGGAAATGAGCTGTTTGCTCCTCTGACCTCTGGGAGGCGCTACATGAGCTGTAAATGCAGAACAAACACACTGAATAACAGCTTCCTCTCTGGATAACAGGCTGGCTTATCAGACGTTTAAAAAGACAATCCTAATATTTTATAGAATTGCAGATCATCAATTTTTAAACATGTCCTCCCTCTCGGTTTTGGCCCCTAAAGCTGTGGAATGACCTTCCACTTGCGGTCAGACAAGCACCCTCACTGCCCGCTTTTAAGAGTCGGATGAAGACCCACTTTTATCCTGTGATGTGCCCTCAGCACATCAGTTAGCCATATTTTTTAGATAATTTAGCTAGTTCTTATTCATTGTTAATTTGTTTTTTACTAACATATTTGGTTTTATCTCCTGCTTTATTTGTCTTCATGTATATATTGTAGGCCCTTGCATGGGTCAATGATGCTTTAAAGTCTTTCGTGTGTGTGTGTACAGCACTTTGGTTCGCCTTCTGGCTGATGGAAAGCGCTTTATAAATAAAGATGATGATGATGATGATGATGAACATGATGAAAAAGTTCTGAGATAAAACACAGAAACTGCTGCTGCTTTATTTTTTATTTGACTTTTTCAGGAGACAAGTTGATTCAATAATATCAGTTAACAACAGTTTTGCTAATGTCAACAGGCCTATTTGAAGTATTCATTATACTTTAGCCTACAATGACTCGTTGCTCTGCTCTCGGCTCACTTCAGAGCTGCAGGAGGTGGTTTTATTTCAACAACTCAGATTCTGTTGATTTGATTTTCATTCCACCAGTGAGGCTGCAAAGAAGTCATGCTCATTCTGCATCTGCTTTCTGAATACTTCCAAGGCTTTGTTGGCATTTTTTGCATTCACATACTTGTTAATTATACCCTTGTAGTTTTTTTCTGGGTGTCCATTCTTGTTGGCTTTCTTCCAGGGGAAGTACGAGTTGGAATATTTCATTTCCAGCTGATTGGCAATCCAAAGCCAGAGTCTGTTGCAGGGCAGTAGACTCACAACAAAGAGAATAGGGTCGCCCTCCATGTAGGATTTGTAGGTAGAGATGTAATTTTCTATGGCAGGAATTGGTGTGATGTCTGGCAGAGTCTGTTGAGGAAACAGGTACATCTTCAGAGCTGTAACCTCATAATCAAATGAGTATGTTGTGGTTTCTACTAGTGCTTTCATGAGATTACATTTTTTAGATTAATTCATTATGACTTGTAATTAATTAATCTAAGTAATCTCTTTTTTAATCTCACCTAATGGCTGAGAAAATTCCTCATATTGATGTATTTTTATTTAAATTCATTACATGATTGTGGCAGACTATAAGATTAATATATAACAAAAAACTGGCTTTATAAAGTCATTAATTGTTTAACAGACTTCTAACCTTTCCTTTTACATCACCAAGGTGGAATAATACTGTGCTCTTTTGTCAGTCTCGAATAATTAAAATGTAAAAATAAAACATCGGGTCCATATAGAATAATCTAAGTTAACACATCAAGGAAGGCTTTTTTGAGCAATGCAAATAGTGATGACAGAACTTGTTACTATAACATTTATCTGAAATTAAAATAGAGCTGTAAATTACAGTGCTGTAAGTTAGCATATCAAAACTGACAGTTTACCAAAAAATAAAATGTTGAAAAAGCATTAAGCACTCACTCTCTCACTTCTGACATGTGGTGTGGCATGATAGTTAAATATAATTACATAAAATAAATAAAATAATTTAAATAAAAAATCCCAACAGGTAGGCTAGAAAAGTCCCAGTAAAGCTATAGATTAAAAAAGAGATTAACGCGATTAAAAAATTAGTGCACTAAATATGGCTGTGATTAATTAATCTCAATTAATGTAATAATTTGACACCCCTAGTTTCTACATTAATCTATTTGTTCACAGTCTTTTCCAGCAACTACCACTGTATGCTGATGCATCAGGCTGTTGTTAGAACAGACCTCCGTAGTCCCGGGGTCACCAACTCCAGTCCTTGAGGGCCACCATCCTGCATGTTTACAGGATTCCTCCCCGTCACATCCAACAAATGGTTTAATCACCTTTCTCACCATGTTGAGTTCTCCAGAAGCCCATTAATGACTGCTTCATTTAAATCTGATGTGTTGGAGCAGGAAACCAGCCTGGAGGACTGGAGATGGTGACCCCTGCTTTAGTGTGGGCTGCTGATATAAAGGTAACAAGGAGGCTAGATGGGATAGAGGACACATATTCTCCTGTCATTACATCATAAACAGAGCTGTTACTGTGTCTCCAAACATTAGTGACAGAAAGGCTGCTTATTGTTTGTTTTTCATTTTACACAATTCCCCTAAAATGCTGTTAACAGAAAACATACTCATGGCTCAGGTTAAAAAAAATTAAAAGGCGTTGGTCTATTTGCTGAAACAAACTGTAGCTGATGGTTTCTTACCTTCAGATTGAACTGCTTCAGCATTTCCTGGCCGTATTTGCTGTAGCTGTTATATCTTTTCTGAAAGAATTCTTTAATTTCAGGGTTTCTTTCTTTCTCTGACATCTCCAACAACATTTCCGTAACTTGCTTCAGGTAGTAGATGTCCTGGATCGTGAAACTCATGTAAACATCAGCTGACAGGTCACCAAACTGCACATGTTTCAGAAAATCTGTTTGCAGTGTTTGCTCTGCTAGATCTTTACTTCTCTCCCACAGCCATTCATAGTAGTCCACAGTTCCTGAGTGAATAATGTAAAAAAGAAAGAATCGTAGGAAGTCTCTAAACTTTTTACAAAGGTTCTTTTACTCTCACTGTGCTGATGTTTCACACAAATTTAAACTCACCTGGGTGGCATCTATATCTTCCTAATAATGGATTGCATGCTAAGTTTCCATTGGTTTTGTCCCCGGCCCCTTGGAAGTTGTTCTCATCCACTGAGGGGAAGTTATAAAACAGGCTTTATGAAAAATTATTTTCTGATTCATTGCATTCTGCCTGTTTCACACTGACACGTATAGATTGTTGCTGCACATTGACTCAGAGTAGCTATCTGCTCTATGTCTAAAAACCTTACAATCACTTTTATCCATTTATTCAAAATGTTTGAAAATGATCTTTTGCCTTACCAAGATTATCTTCAGTCTCTGCCAAAGAGCCAGAGAAGTAGAAGAGAAGGCACGCCACCACGCAGCAGGTCTTCAGTGCTGTGAAACAGTTAAGGGGAAACATTAAGTTAGAAAAGAAGAAGTTGTAAAGGACATTCAATATTAAAGTGTACAATCTTGTTCCAACTGAAAAGAAATGTGAGAACAAAGCGCTTATCTCTTTATCTCTAAACAAACCTTAGAAAATAAGTTATAAAATACATATAAAGTTGTAGTTAAAACTCTTTCAAAGTTTTCCATTTTCTCAGTGATGAGGAATAAAATACAGTTTTAGGCTGTTACCTGTATTCATCTTGAGCAAAGTCTCTGGTAATCAGATGGTGTCATATTGTCACACACCATGTCTTTTATAGGAACAGAATAAAGGTGGAGCTTCAAAGGAAACTAAAACTGATGAATCAGCCTCCAGCTATTCTGTAGAAAGAGTCACGCGTTTTATTAAAACTAACAACTTTCTGTTATAAAATTACTCACAGAATCCTGAAAACTGAGGAGTAAAATCAATGTTCTCCTTATCAGATGTGCTATCACAACACCTTCTCTATTAAAACAGCTCTAGATAGAGAGTCAGGGAATTTTATTATGTGGTGGTGATGTTAACCTCACATTAGATGCTGAATTGGATTCCTCTAATGGGAAAGGTAATACAAGAAATACTGGACAAAGGATGGTACACTTCATGGACAAATTAGGGTTGGTTGATGTGTGGAGAGATCACCATTTGACCAATAGGGAATATACCCACTACTCCAGGGCACACAATGTCTACTCCAGGTTGGACTATATATTCATGTTTAGGAATGATCTCTTTAGGCTAAAAGACTCTGTGATAGGTCCCTGTACTATATCAGACCATGACTTGGGTCTATGCTAATACTTATTTATTTATAAACGTATATTTCCAGAGGATGAATCCGCTTGAGATGAGCCGTCTTGTGTTTGAGCAGGTCCTCTTACCTTACAACAAATAAAGTTAAAGGTAATGCATACGTTTGGTAAATATTTGTTGATCATCACCTGCTACTTGATAGGCTGAGAGACTGGGTAGGCCAATCAGGATCTGCTCTGGAGTGGTTGTCTTATCTGTCAGAGCGTTCCTGTGGCCATCTCCAAGTTTCGGTCCTCCACCACCTCCTTCATCTATGGTGTCCCACAAGGTTCTGTGCTGGCCCTCTACTTTTCCTCCTCTATTGCTTCTCCTTCAGTACATCCTGAGCTCTTTTAAAGGAATCTCCTACCATCTTTATGCAGATGACATCCAACTGTACATCTCCTTTAAGCCCCATGAAATGTCTAAGCTGCAGCTGTTGCACACCTGCTTAGACTCTATTAAAACCTGGATGGCTGGGAACTTTCT
>SSNS01001490.1:0-10598 GCA_006937985.1 Aphyosemion australe | reverse complement strand
ATCTATCTATCATCTATCTATCTATCATCTATCTTTCTATCATCTATCTATCATCTATCTATCATCTATCTATCATCTATCTATCATCTATCTATCTATCATCTATCTATCTTTCATCTATATATCTATCTATTCTATCATCTATCTATCATCTATCTATCATCTATCTATCTATCTATCCATCATCTATCTATCTATCATCTATCTATCATCTATCTATCATCTATCTATCTATCTATCTATCTATCTATCTTCTATCTATCATCTATCTATCTATCTATCTATCTCTCTACACATGCACACACCCACACACAAAATTGTCTTGTCCTATAAAGCTTTTCACTAAGGGGCTACATGCCCTGTAATACATTTGACCATCCAGCAGATGGCAGTGTTTTAAAGCACTTAGGTGAGGCCTGGCGTAGTGAGACATTTAGTGACACTATGTGCTGGAAAGCCCTGTTGTTTCACGGGGCTTCATTTTTCCCATCACTAAGTGGAGGAGCTGAGGAAAGAGATTGAAGCGTTCAGGAAGAAAGTGACTTCGTGGTTTTTAATTATTTGGGGACGTACTTTTAATAATAATAATAATAATAATAATTCATCGAACTTATATAGCGCTTTGTTAGGACACTCAAAGATGCTGCATGCACTCACACATTCACACACTGCTGATGATGGTAAGCTACTGAGTAGCCACAGCCGCCCTGGGGCGGTCTGACAGAGGCAAGGCTGGATTGTTGCGCCATTGGCCCCTCTGACCACCACCAACACAGGCAAATCGGGTTTATTGTCTTGCCCAAGGACACAATGACAGCGACAGACCGAGTGGGGTGCGAACTCACGACCTTCCGATTGTGGGGCGATCACTTAACTCCTATGCCACCGTTGCTTTTGTGTTGCAGTGAGCCTTTTCACCGTGGCTCGCGTCCCAACGCAGTTGTTTGTCCTGCTTGTGTGAAGAACATGGGCCAAACCCCTCCCCCGTGTAATCGGGAAACAGGTATGGAGAGCCGCAGCAGCCAAATTATCTCAGACATATTGTAACGGTTTGAAGATTCCTACCATGTTTGCTTTAAAGAACGAGTAACACCTAAATCAACTTTTTTGTGCTGATAACCCGTATAGATGAGTATCTAATAGTGCTGTAGACATGTGTAATCATTATTTTGGCAGTTTAGTGCAACTTACTTAAAATGTAATATTACAGGCAAAAACCATAATTCTATCTCCACCTTCAGGTCAAAACTCTGCTCCACACTGATTTAGAATCAGCCCCAGCTGATTGCTGTAGAGATGCAGTGCACGGTGACGTTGTCTACCTTACTACGTGGCTGCGCTGCACTGGACTCCAGCTGAGTCGGCCGCACCTCCACCTGGCGCAACCACTCACCTGCCGATATGACACGTTAGAGCTCGGAGCCGCTCGCCTCCTTGAAAAAAAAACCTCCTCCTCCCCTTTTTTTCTGGTGATCGCGGTGGACAGTAAATCCTCCAACCTGCTGGTGCTTCTGAGTCTGCTTGTTCTCCTGAGCGCTAGGTTTGCTTGTTTGTGCGCTCCTGTACACGCGCGAGTGCGCACGCGCTTGTAAATGAGTAGTGTTTCCGACTGGGAAACTCCGAGAGCCCACGTGGGGTGGTTGATGGTGGTGCTGTCAATCACTGCCTAAGTGCCGCTCCCTCGGTCCTCCAGGTGACGCCTATTTTGCAGGTATTTTTCTAACAGGAAGTCTGCTTGGAATAAGTCTCCGCCCATGGTGTTACTCACCCTTTAATACCTTTAATAACTCTGCACTGAATGACCCATGTGAGTGTAATCCTCTAGATCAGTGGTTCTTAATTACTTTCGGTGAAGCTACCCCATACATAGATTTTTTTCGCGTCCCCCTCCCCGCGAATATCAGGGTTGGGCAATTAGGAGAGAGCATGCGCTAACGATCATGTGCGGACACACAGCAGCGTTTGAAGCAGATGGCAGCTTGTTAACAAACATCCGCAAACAAGACGCATTTTCGCCACATTTATTTACTGTCAACGCAAAAAAAACGGTGAGAAATTGTCAACACTCACTCCAACAATCTGGAGGACAGTGAAGAACATATAGAAAGCTTACAAAATTACATCGACCAAGTCTTTGAAAGTTTTGTAATGGGGCCGAAGAAATCAGCAGCAGCAGCCAACAGAGAAACACCTGTGATCAAAAGAAGCCGACCTCAGGACTCCGCCGAGGCATCCTCATCTCCCAGTAAGGATATTATTGAAATACTGGACTCTATTGATAAAAGACTTTTGGGATTTGAGGGACGTCTCCACCTGCTAGAAGTTCTGCACAAGGAATTCAATTCAATTCAATTCAGTTTATTTCTCTAGCGCCAAATCACGACAAGAGTCGTCTCAAGGCTCTTCACAAAGTCAACATTCCAATACAGTTCAGTTCATTAAGCCATCAGTAAAAAAGTTTCCTATATAAGGAACCCAGCAGATTGCATCAAGACACTGACTGTGTGTTGATACAATCCTCATACTAAGCAAGCATATAGCGACAGTGGGAAGGAAAACTCCCTTTTAACAGGAAGAAACCTCCAGAGGATCCTGGCTCAATATGAGCAGCCATCCGCTACGACTCACTGGGGATTGAGTCTAAGCCTATAGCAGCATAACTACAGAGATAACTCAGCATAACATAGCCTTTTAGATGGAGGCATGTGGGAGGCAGGGCCAGGGAGAAAAGTCTTTAACGACTGTAGTCCCCGCTGTACACTCCACCTCCCTCTGCTCCCCACTCGTCTAAACCTGGACTAACATCAGAATTTAACCATAAGCCCTATCAAATAGAAAAGTTTTGAGCCTAGTCTTAAAAGTAGACAAGGTGTCTGCCTCACGGACTAAAGCTGGGAGCTGGTTCCACAGTAGAGGAGCCTGATAGCTAAAAGATCTGCCTCCCATCCTACTTTTAGATATTCTAGGAACCACCAGTAAACCTGCAGTCTGAGAGCGAAGTGCTCTGTTAGGAACATATGGAACAATCAGATCACTGATGTATGATGGAGCTTGATTATTAAGAGCTTTATATGTGAGAAGGAGGATCTTAAAATCTATTCTGAATCTAACAGGCAGCCAATGTAGGGAAGCTAAAACAGGAGAGATGTGGTCTCTCTTTTTAATTCTCATCAGAACTCTAGCTGCAGCATTTTGGACCAGCTGAAGACTTTTGACTACATTCTGTGGACCTCCTGATAGTAATGAATTACTGCAGTAATCCAACCTTGAGGTAATGAATGCATGAACCAGTTTTTCAGCATCACTCCTGGAAAGGATGCTTCTAATCTTAGCAATATTCCGAAGGTGGAAAAAGGAAATCCTACAAACCTGGTTCACAACCCACTCAGTCTGTCACTGTCATTGGGCAAGACACTTAACCCCCTTGCCTGCTGGTGGTGGTCGGAGGGACTGGTGGCGCCAGTGTACGGCAGGCCCTGCCTCTGTCAGTGCGCCCCAGGGCAGCTGTAACTACGATGTAGCTCATCCCCACCAGAGTGTGAATGGGTGGATGACTGATTGTGTTGTGAAGTGCCTTGGGGGGTTGTAGAACCCTAAGAAGGCGCTATACAAATACAGGCAATTTACCATTTAATCTTATTCTGTCTCATAAAATTTCTTTCACTTTACCAGTTAATTACAATCATATTCTGTTCTATCTACAAGGAATGTTTTAAATCTATCTAAAGTGATTTTAATGTCTTGACTGTATTACAGTAATGAATGAATCAACATCTTGTTTATTCTTAAACCAGATCGTAAATAAATACCACAAATGAGTCTACTTGATGAATTTAATAATGGTTTATTATCAGTATATTCACATATTAATATTACTATATTAACTCATTCCCTGCCATTGAGGACTTTAGTCGTCATTTCCCTTTTTTTACGGGGCGGGCGTCGGAGCGAGCCCCCGCACCGTGAGAACAAACATCACGTGTCTAAAGCGGATCTTCATCCGTGTGTGTCACACATCACGTGATCAGGAAGTGGAAAATCAATGGATTACGAGTTTGTTTTGGGACGCTGCTGTGAAAAAAACGATGCGCCGAACCGGAAATGCGTCTGGAGCGACGGTTGGGCACCAGATTGTGAACGAACGGATAACGCTACAAATACGGCGATTCTTCCTGATGTAAGAAGTGAGTCTACTCTTTCTTTTGGTAGTTTTGGCGTTTACATGATCATAGAGCACAATGTTCTGTAACTCTTCAAAAAACAGGAAAACCGTTCAAAAACGCTGGCAGTCAGGGGCTTTCTGATCTGAAAACGGCTGGCAGTGAATGAGTTAATAAATGAATGTTTAAAGAGCAAATTGCAGGTTAATTTTTTTTCTAATTCATATAAAATGCTGTCCAAAAAATATTATTTTAAACATTTATTGTAGGTATTTAATTTAAAAATACATAACAGCACAGATTTTTGAGTAAAAAGTGTCCTTTTTCAGCAAAGCTTCTAAAAACGCTCTTTTTTTCTAAATCTTAGCCTCTGACGTAATTTAAGGGAGTTCTAAGCTAGCTTCTGTCTGCAGCTCAGTGTGAAGCGTGGAGTTTTAGGGTAGAGAGGTCGTGTTATCCAGTCAGTGTGTGTGTTCACTAGTTTATGATTGTGTTAATCTTTGCTTATCTTGCCTCGCTACAGTGCAGACGCTTCTCTCTTCGCTCCTGCTTAGCTCCTGCTTATTTTGCATTTTTTACAATTTTCCTTTTTTCCCCGTCTTTCTTCCAAAGTATTTTTCTGCTCAGTGACCGCTGGACTCTTTAAAATTGCTGGGATCTCTTTACTAAACTGACAGAGGAGTTTACTTCAGCCCTGTTTTGCCACGTCTTTGATCTTCAGGGACTTGACTGCGTGGACCCAGCACTATGCCTTCCTTTTCTACAGAAGATTTCCAAAAACTTCTTGAGAAAATCACAGTTATTGAGAATAAAATCTCTCGATTAGAGGTAAACTGGGAGGTAAATGGGTTCTTTGGAAATGACACCACCCTTTCATCTTCTCGGAATGCCGGAAAGGAACACGGCTACCCACAGCCGGTCGGCAACAGCAATTCCTCTACAGAGAGGCCAGAAGGCTCTCTGCCTCACAATAACAGTCCTCCATGGAATACTCTTGGTGCTAAGCCAAAGAGTAAACCATGTCCCTGGAAAGCGAGAGGAGGAAAACCGGCTTCAGCCTCACACGGAGTTATCACCGATGCTAACGACTGGCCAGCGCTTCCGTCCAGGCCTCATCATGTCAACAGAACACAACAGCAAGGAGCTGGAAAAACGAGGATTAATATGCATCAACCGGGCATACAGCTTCAAAATAGATTCACGCCACTGCTGAACAAAGCGGGATCAGATGAACTGAGAAGCCCCCCCTCCTCCCCACAAAACAGGGTAAGGAATGCAAACATCAGTAAACCTCTACGTCGAAAGAGGCAAAACTCTGAGGCTGATCCTCAGACAGTCATAGTGGGGGATTTCCATGTCAAGAATCTGGCCCTAAATGCCAGAAACACCAAAACTTACTGCTTTCCCAAGGACTCAGTCGCAGACTTGGTACAAAGACTCCCTGAAATCTTTGCTAAACATCCAGCCGCTAACCAGCTCATAATTCATGTTGGTGCAAACAACATCCGCAAAAGACAATCAGAGATGCTGAAGAAGGAGTTTGACGTTCTACTGGAATCTCTAGAATCCCAGGGGAAAAGGGTGTTTATCAGCGGACCACTTCCACCGGTCATGAGAGGAGCTGAGCGATTCAGCAGGATCTTTTCCATCAACTCTTGGCTGATAAAGGCATGTCACACCAAGGGAATCTTTTTTATTGACAACTTTAACTTCTTTTGGGATCGCAGACACCTCTTCTTACCTGACGGAATTCGTCTTAACAAACATGGATTACGACTTTTCATCTCAAATCTCATTCACTTCCAGCGTGCCCCCACCCCTCACCAAGGAGAACAGGATATCATAACACAGCAGGTCAGCTATCACAAAGAAGTACTCCTTGCTCACCAAGCCAAGGTCAACACGCAGGATGTTCCAAAACAACAAGATAGCGTAACTCAGCTCTCCTCTGAACACTTGGAAGAGCTACATCACCACAAATCTGACAGACCGAAGGAATCCCTCCCCCCGCCCCAACTCACATCAAGCTTCATTGACCCACCTGATCCATCTCGCCGATACCCACCCGTCTACCCTGTGCAATTCACCCCCTGCCCCACCTGCCAACACAGTATCTCCCTGTCACACTCACAGCTCTCAGTATCCTCTGTTTGATATGAACCTGGTCCAGATTTGAGGGAAGATGTTCCTTATCAATGTTTCCAGGACAAATGTGGACCTTATGAAATGTTAGTTTTCCCTATTCCTGTTATAATTTCTACAAGGCAAAATATGTCTGTTCATTCATACAGACCAAGGAATGTTATGGCACTTACACACTAGCACCGGGTCGGCTCCGATCGGTCGGCCTCAGTCGGCCCCGCCAGGTTGTTTACACACGTCTTCCAGGACACCTTTGGAATGCGGACGTGATAGGCGGTCTCAGAAATGCGCGCGAAAAATTGGCGCGAATATATCAGTGATGTGGGCGGGTCAAAGGAGTGCGGAGAAGTCTGCCCGGTGTCTGCGCTCATCACAGCAGACGGGAACAGAGAAACGGCTGGGTGGGTCAAAGGAGCGCGGAGAAGTCTGCGGTCTCTTCCTTATTAAACAAAAAGCTGCGTGGCAGCACTGTGTCAGTGTGTGTGTGTGTGTGTGTGTGCGCGCGCGCTGCGCTCATCACAGCTGACGGAAACAGATAAAACAGCTTCAGTCAGAGGCTTGTTAACTCCTCCGCATTCAGAGTGATAATGAAGCGCACATGCGGGAAACCCCCGCTGGCGGATTCTATCCGCTAATCGGAGATTCCCCCTAAAGGTAGGCGTGAATTTGAGCCGACCAATGAGTCGGCAGTGGGTGTGTTGGCCCGGTTTTCGGCGCGAGTCAGACCACCTTCAGATGAGGGCCGAAAACACGTACAGTTCAGCCCCAAAAATCCCCGGGCCACCCGGATGTGAAAGGAACTTACCCAATCCCGCCCGGTCCGAGCCGGTGCTAGTGTGTAAGCGCCATTATAGCAGTTCCTTATCAGTCCCATTCAGCGCAGTGTCCTCCCACCATTTCCTTAAAGGTGGCTTTACTAAATGTCAGATCTCTCAACAAGTCATTTTTAGTAAATGATCTTATCTCTGCTCATCTTCTTGACTGTATGCTTTTATCTGAAATCTGGTTAAATGATAGCAGCTGTGCGCCTGTTCTCATAGAAGCAACACCCCCAAACTTCAAATCTCTAAATGTGGTTCGACCTGATAAGAGAGGTGGTGGTGTAGCTGCCATTTTTAAAGACTCATTCCTATGTAAACAGATTATGTTTGGTGACTTTGACTCTTTTGAGTATCTTTGTTTTGAATTGAAAGGTACACCCAAGATCTTAGTTTTAGTAATATACAGACCTCCAGGTTCATGTACTCATTTTCTAGAGAACTTCACTGAACTTCTCTCTGTTATCACAATAGACTTTGATCACCTTCTGATAGCTGGAGACTTCAACATTCACATTGATGACGCTAATGATAAAACTGCGGTGCAATTCCTCGGAGTGCTTGATCTATTTGATATTATACAGCATATTCATGTTCCAACACATGCTCAAGGTCACACACTAGACTTGATCTTAACCAAAGATCTTGATGTATCAGACATTGTTGTTAAGGACGTTGGCCTCTCTGACCACTTCTGTATTTCTTTTGAGATGTCAGCTGCACCTGTAATCCATCACAACTCTGCTGTTCTCAAAAAAAGGTACCTAAGTGATCACACTGCATCAGTTTTTAGTGAACTAATGAATATGTCAACAAGTCTAACATCCAACTGTGCTGATTCCCTTCTAAATCATTTCAACCGCAAATCTCTAGAGATTCTTGACACCATTGCCCCAGAAAAGTCCAAGTTCATCTCTAGGAAACAAAANNGTGGTTGGCAGCAGTGTGCCAGCCGATGGCCCCCTCCATGAGGCCACCACAGCTCAGCAGAACGCCAGTGTAGCTTCTTCTGGGGAGAAAAACACTTAGAGAGAAAATAAAGTTAACAGCTGAAATAACAGGAAATAATGCAATTAGAGAGTGGTGGTAGAAGAGAGTAGCAGAGTGTGGAAAGTGGTCAGTATGTCCTCCAGCAGTCTAAGCCTATAGCAGCATAACTACAGAGATAACTCAGGATAACCTAGCCTTTTAGATGGAGGCATGTGGGAGGCAGGGCCAGGGAGAAAAGTCTTTAACGACTGTAGTCCCCGCTGTACACTCCACCTCCCTCTGCTCCCCACTCGTCTAAACCTGGACTAACATCAGAATTTAACCATAAGCCCTATCAAATAGAAAAGTTTTGAGCCTAGTCTTAAAAGTAGACAAGGTGTCTGCCTCACGGACTAAAGCTGGGAGCTGGTTCCACAGTAGAGGAGCCTGATAGCTAAAAGATCTGCCTCCCATCCTACTTTTAGATATTCTAGGAACCACCAGTAAACCTGCAGTCTGAGAGCGAAGTGCTCTGTTAGGAACATATGGAACAATCAGATCACTGATGTATGATGGAGCTTGATTATTAAGAGCTTTATATGTGAGAAGGAGGATCTTAAAATCTATTCTGAATCTAACAGGCAGCCAATGTAGGGAAGCTAAAACAGGAGAGATGTGGTCTCTCTTTTTAATTCTCATCAGAACTCTAGCTGCAGCATTTTGGACCAGCTGAAGACTTTTGACTACATTCTGTGGACCTCCTGATAGTAATGAATTACTGCAGTAATCCAACCTTGAGGTAATGAATGCATGAACCAGTTTTTCAGCATCACTCCTGGAAAGGATGCTTCTAATCTTAGCAATATTCCGAAGGTGGAAAAAGGAAATCCTACAAACCTGGTTCACAACCCACTCAGTCTGTCACTGTCATTGGGCAAGACACTTAACCCCCTTGCCTGCTGGTGGTGGTCGGAGGGACTGGTGGCGCCAGTGTACGGCAGGCCCTGCCTCTGTCAGTGCGCCCCAGGGCAGCTGTAACTACGATGTAGCTCATCCCCACCAGAGTGTGAATGGGTGGATGACTGATTGTGTTGTGAAGTGCCTTGGGGGGTTGTAGAACCCTAAGAAGGCGCTATACAAATACAGGCAATTTACCATTTAATCTTATTCTGTCTCATAAAATTTCTTTCACTTTACCAGTTAATTACAATCATATTCTGTTCTATCTACAAGGAATGTTTTAAATCTATCTAAAGTGATTTTAATGTCTTGACTGTATTACAGTAATGAATGAATCAACATCTTGTTTATTCTTAAACCAGATCGTAAATAAATACCACAAATGAGTCTACTTGATGAATTTAATAATGGTTTATTATCAGTATATTCACATATTAATATTACTATATTAACTCATTCCCTGCCATTGAGGACTTTAGTCGTCATTTCCCTTTTTTTACGGGGCGGGCGTCGGAGCGAGCCCCCGCACCGTGAGAACAAACATCACGTGTCTAAAGCGGATCTTCATCCGTGTGTGTCACACATCACGTGATCAGGAAGTGGAAAATCAATGGATTACGAGTTTGTTTTGGGACGCTGCTGTGAAAAAAACGATGCGCCGAACCGGAAATGCGTCTGGAGCGACGGTTGGGCACCAGATTGTGAACGAACGGATAACGCTACAAATACGGCGATTCTTCCTGATGTAAGAAGTGAGTCTACTCTTTCTTTTGGTAGTTTTGGCGTTTACATGATCATAGAGCACAATGTTCTGTAACTCTTCAAAAAACAGGAAAACCGTTCAAAAACGCTGGCAGTCAGGGGCTTTCTGATCTGAAAACGGCTGGCAGTGAATGAGTTAATAAATGAATGTTTAAAGAGCAAATTGCAGGTTAATTTTTTTTCTAATTCATATAAAATGCTGTCCAAAAAATATTATTTTAAACATTTATTGTAGGTATTTAATTTAAAAATACATAACAGCACAGATTTTTGAGTAAAAAGTGTCCTTTTTCAGCAAAGCTTCTAAAAACGCTCTTTTTTTCTAAATCTTAGCCTCTGACGTAATTTAAGGGAGTTCTAAGCTAGCTTCTGTCTGCAGCTCAGTGTGAAGCGTGGAGTTTTAGGGTAGAGAGGTCGTGTTATCCAGTCAGTGTGTGTGTTCACTAGTTTATGATTGTGTTAATCTTTGCTTATCTTGCCTCGCTACAGTGCAGACGCTTCTCTCTTCGCTCCTGCTTAGCTCCTGCTTATTTTGCATTTTTTACAATTTTCCTTTTTTCCCCGTCTTTCTTCCAAAGTATTTTTCTGCTCAGTGACCGCTGGACTCTTTAAAATTGCTGGGATCTCTTTACTAAACTGACAGAGGAGTTTACTTCAGCCCTGTTTTGCCACGTCTTTGATCTTCAGGGACTTGACTGCGTGGACCCAGCACTATGCCTTCCTTTTCTACAGAAGATTTCCAAAAACTTCTTGAGAAAATCACAGTTATTGAGAATAAAATCTCTCG
>SSNS01001489.1:0-14961 GCA_006937985.1 Aphyosemion australe | reverse complement strand
AAATGATTGCAGATGTAATGACCAAACCTACAACTGTGTATAAACTAAACAAGTTCAACAAACTCATCTTTGGTATATAAAGTTGGTGATATAAACAGTTATTATGTTTGATGATATTTGATTGATGGTGTTTGATAAAACAACGCAAACAACCACAGAGCAAGTGGGGGTGTTAAGCATCGGTAGAATATGCCCTGTTATGTTTGCTTGTGTATATATGTGTAAATAGTAAGATGTGTAAATATGCTTTTATTGTGAAAGAACTAAGGAGGAAATAGGAATGACATCATAGCGTGTGAACCAATGAGATGTGTGTATGATGAACCTTGACCTCAGATAACATCCAATAAAAAGGGAGCATTAGAGTAACCGCGAGCGCGTTCGTTCTCCGGTGAAGCTCCAGTGAAATCAGTACTTGTGTGTACATCATTCTGCTCGGCTATACTGGAAAGTTGGCTTTTTACACCTGTACCCGCTGGATACAACCACACTCTGCTAACAAATAAAATTCGGATTATTGCACAAATCTTTCGGGAAACGTGTTCTACTGGAAATACGCAGATTAATTGCGGTGTTTGCAGTACGGATCCACGTTCCTCTCAGCTTTGATCTCAGCAGCTGGAGTGGTGATGAAGATGCGCTTCGAAAGAAGACGGAGATGTCGCTTTTACAGGCCTGGTTTGGGTTTCAGGAGTCTGATGCTGAAAAACATTCTCAGTAAAATATTCTGGGTGACAGTAAAGTCCTATCTGCACTAAAATCTTGTTTACGCAAATTAAATGCTGTTCGTTTATGAACACATCATGAACACACATCTCCAAACTCCTGTGATTTAGTTTCAACAAATTTCCCTCAATTGTTTCAGCTGATTGTCCCATTTAATAATAAAACACGATCATGAAAGATCTTCTTCTCTCTCTCTCACTCAGAGCGAGCAAGAGAGATTGAGCCGCGGATCAGCTGCAGAGAAAAAGGACAAACCTCCAACCTTATTTTAATATTGTCAACAAAAAACGCAGCAAAGCATCGTTCCTACCTGTGTCATAGTAGTTTCTGCGTAAAATTAGGTGAGGCATCCTCGACTTGGGCAGATCTACAATGGGGTGTACCGCAGGGCTCTGTCCTTGGCCCCATTTTTTTTTCAATTTATCTCCTGCCTTTGGGAGTTCTTCTGAGACAACATGGCATGAAATTCCATTTATACGCTGACAACTGCCAATTGTATGTACCTTTACTGCGGGGGAGTGGTGAATCATTATCAGCACTGTTGGCATGCTTACAGGATATTAACTCATGGATGGCTTCAAATTTTTTGCACATCAATAGTGAAAAAACAGAAGTTATTTTTATTTGCCCTGGTAAAACAGACGGCTGGACATCCTCTGTAGATCTTGGCCCGCTGGCAAGCTATGAAAGACCTATTGTAACCAACCTGGGTGTCAAATTTGATTCGGCACTGAAATTTGACACACAAATCAATATGGTTGTGCGTCACTGCTTTCTCCATCTGCGAAGTCTGGCATAGATTAAGTCTGTGCTGAGCCATGAACACCTTCACGCCATCCTTCATGCTTTTGTCTTGTCTAGGACTGATTACTGTAATGCTTTGTATGCCAGTCTGAGCCATAGCGCATTATCACGTCTCCAGCTGGTTCAGAACTCAGCAGCCAAGTTCCTCATGGGCACTAGAGGCAGGGAGCACATTACTCCAGTGTTGGCGGCACTTCATTGGTTGCCTGTTAAGTTTAGAGTTTAGTTTAAAATTTTTACTCTTGCTTACAGGGCCATACATGGAACTGCACATGCTTACCTGTCGGCGTTAATACAAAGACACGTCCCTTCGCACACACTTCGCTCAGCTGAGCGTGATATGCTGGTTGTTCCTCGCGCTAGGTATAGATCACTAAGAGATTGTGCATTTGCTGTTTTGGCACCTACACTCTGGAATAGAATGCCTTTGAGTATTAGACAGGCGCCATCACTGCAGGTTTTTAAGTCGTACTTGAAGACACATTACTATGTTCAAGCCTTTTCAGCACTGGGATCTGTAACATTGCACTAATTCTTTAGAGTACCTTTTTGGGGTTTTTATTTTATTTATTATTACTGTTTTACTGGTTTTATTGGATGTTTTTATTGGATGCTGTTTTTTATTAAATGCTTGTGTTCAGCACCTTGGGCTTCTGCTGAGGTGGCAGAAGGTGCTTTATAAATGAAATAAATGAAAATGAAATGAAATTTTACCTGCGGTTATTCACTAGTGAATCAAAACTTAACTTTCATGAGCAAAAAAATCCATAAAAATGATTGAATGAATAAGGAAAGGAGGAAGAAATGTTATTTCTGTTTTTATATTTTTTACTTGAGTTCAAACTATTTATAATTTAGTGTTTTCGTCACATTTAGCTCGTATTTTATTTAAAATATCTTCAGCTTTATTAATTTTATGATAATTTTTGTGTTGCATTGTTTGGAAAAATTATCATAACACAACATAACAATTAAGGTTTTATACTAAATGCCAATTAAAAAACATTAAATGTTCTCTAAATAGCATTTAATAGTTTTTGGAAGTATTCTCATTCATTCTGACAAAATTGCCTAACACTATGAAGAACTGACATTGCTGCTTCGGCTTCAGGCAGGGCACAGGGTCAGGGACTGAAGAGGAACAGGTTAGCTGTTCCTGTGTGCTTCCTGATCCATTCTTAAAAAAAAAAGTCAAATCATTCACACAAAGTAGATTTGTGTTTCATTATCTGAAAGTATCCGATTAGTTAAAAAAACAAAATATGTCTTGTTTAGTTTGAGTTTCAAAACAGGAATGTCACTATTTTCCTTTTACTTTTTTTTACAACATTGATGTATTGGAATAGAGAAAGCAACTTGTGAATACAATGCATGTTAATATAAGCATGGCATTTTAACATAGTAAGCATACTGACACATGGAAAGTATCAATGTGAATAAGTCGTATGGCAGTAGCTCTTCGGTACTTTTACGGTGTAAAAGTAGCTTAACTAAAAATGTTTTTTCAATTAAGTTGTCCTTTAACTAGCGTCACCTGCTGGAGCAGCTAGATGTAACACTTTATAATCCCAGATGAGAGCAAGTACAAAGCACCCCCCCCCACACACACACACACACACACACACACACGCATGACAAGAGTCTGCGTTCTCCAGCATCATGCATTATAACAAACGGAGGATATAAAGAACTGAGCATAATTAGTGTCTATTTTATCATTTTGACTGCGATGGACTGGCAACCTGTCCAGGGTGTACCCCGCCTGCTTGCCCGATGACTGCTGGAGATAGGCACCAGCCCCCCGCGACCCTGCTCGGATAAGCGGTTACAGAAAATGGATGGATGGATGGATGGATTTATCATTTTGATTTATTTTTTCTATGAAAGCAGCTTACATTTTCACTGATATAAAACATTGTTTTAGTTTGGTTTTTTTGGTAAATGGGAAAATGGTAAATGGCCTGTATTTGTATAGCGCCTTCTACAACCCCTCAAGGTGCTTCACAACACAGTCACACCCATATGCTGGTGGGGATGAGCTACATTGTAGCTACAGCTGCCCTGGGGTGCACTGACAGAGGTGGGACCTGCCGTACACTGGCACCACCGGTCACTCCGACCACCACCAGCAGGCAAGGCGGGTAAAGTGTCTTGCCAAAGGACACAGACTGAGCGGGTCACGAACCTGCGACCTTGTGATTGCAAGGCGACCACTTAACTCCTCTGCCACCGTCGCCCAGATATTTTTTTTCTATGAAAGCAGCTTAAATTTTCACTTATATAAAACATTGTTTTAGTTTGTTTGTTTGTTTTTTTTGTGTGTGTTTTTTATATTTCTTATTTATTGCTTATTTATGATGAAACTATTCAAAACAAGCACAGAAAGTTTGGGAATTTATATTTCAAAGCCTGTTTTATTAATTTGATATCAACAGAAGCATATTTCCATTATTGTTCTGTTCTCCTCTAATGCTTCATGATTTTAGTTTAAATTAAACTTCTTTAATTTATCCAAAAAAGTTATATAATGTTTGATGACATGTTCAGCTTTTGAAAATAAGTATTTTAAATAAAAAATACCTTTTGATAGCTTCAAATATTACTTAAAAGTACCAGAAAACATTAAAGGTGTGGGACACTGAAAAAACATATTTTAAATCTTATTTCTGATTATAATCCTTCTCTGAGTGTTTCCTGCAGGCTGAACATGAAAATAGTCTCCTCCACCTATCTCCTGCATTAGCTTCTGATAGAAAATAGACTCTAGGTGAAACTCTAGGATCAGAAAAGCCTGACAGATCTACGTCACACTGTCACTGAACATTCATGGACTCACCCATCTTGACTCACGACGGGGAAGGCTGTTGTTGGTTTAGCGTCCAGGAAACAGCAGAGAACGTCTGGGCTAGTAGAAGCTAAACCACCAAGTTCCCAAGCACGGCCATCTCTGCAGCTCACCACTCCCCCAGGGGATGGGTCAAATGCGGAGAAATAATTTCACCAGTGTGTGACTACTAATGGGACTTTAATCTTTAGTCTAACCATTAGTATTAGCAACTCCACCACAAGGCACATTAACTGATAAACAATTAATCATTCAAATACTGAACTTAAGCTACTTTTATTTTCATATGCAAGAGTTTTAAAAACTTTTAAGATTTAAGGAAACATTTTAGCATTTATATTCATTTCTGAAGTTTTCTTAAAATTTCATGAACTAGCTTGTACTTCACAAACGTACTTTTCATCTAGGGATCCTCAGGACATCTTCATTAAGACTGATGTCAACAAGAAGCATCAATTATGGCAACATTTGATGAGAACATGAGAGTAAGTGCTTGAATATTTAATGCGCTCAGATTAGGTATCATGGGACATAACATGATGTAGGATCTCTCTTCACACAGAACATTTTCATTCAACTTGAAACTTTTTTCATTACAACAATCCAACTTGTCAGCAAAGTGCAAAAGAAAAACTTTTTCATACACATATCTTTGGCTTGAAACTTATAACATGGAAAATTAAAAAAAAAAGAAAGTGAGCCAAATTTATTTAGCAAACTATAATTTTTTGTCTCAAGTGTTCTGAGGCAATGTCAACTTTAAGAATAAAAGGACACACCAACAAAGAAAGAAAGACCATTACAACACAGAAATACGCAAACTAACATATTTCCTTATTTACATACATAACATTCATATAGGGGATGCTTGATGTTTCACAAAATGTAAAGCATTTCCTTCACATTTTGATCTTATTAAACATTACATGATACAATGTATTTGTCTAAACTATGACACCGTGTAATATAATCTTTTAATTATATTTAAACTTAAAACGTTTTCTCTATGTAACTTGATCATTTTTTTATATGTGTTTATAGATATACATTGTTTTTTCCAGGTGAAATTTATGTCAATAGATTTTTAATTTGTCAATGTTTACTGAAAACATCAAGGAAACGTGTTTGAATATTTGATGAATCTAAATGAGTTCTCAAGGGATTAAGTCAAAGTCAAACAGCAATCTTAATTATCCCTCAGAGTATTGCATCAAATTAAAAACAACATTAACTTGGCAAGAACTTCTCTAAAACCCAAAAGTTGTATTAAACTAACTTATCTGCTCTTCTTCTATATAGGTTTAAATCTGAAGACTTGAAGGAAAACACTGAAAATAAAAACCTATAACCCAATTATAAAATTTTGCTGTGATAGAGTGCATGGCCATGGGGGTTACAAATGCTGAATTGGACAGTACTGAAATTACATAAATTCATATAACTTGGTTTAAATTGAAGTGACTGTCTATGATTTTAAGTGTCAACACAAAATGAAAAATGGAAACAATATGTCAAAAGAATATTTATATATATTAGGGCTGCAGCTATCAAATATTTTAGTATACGAATATTCTATTTGATGATGTTTCAAGTGAAACGAGATTGTGGTCTGCTGCTAAAAATATGAAAAAAAAATTATGAGGCTGAAATGTCGACTCTTCTTATGAAAGGCTCAATAACGTATTCAATTGACCACCAGCTCCAGTGTCCTAGTGGTAGAGTATCCGCCCCGGGATCTGGCCTCCATAAACATGAATAGGTAGACGCTGGAGAGCGTAACAGCGTCGCCGCCATATTGGATGGGTCCCTCACGCTCTGAACCCAACTGGAGTTGCAGGGTGCACTACTAAGCCTGTTTTTTCTACAGCCTACAGTTGCAACAACCGGCTCACTATTGAAAACAGATCACGTGGGACTTTTCTGAGACTTTTCTAGCCTATCCAATGGGATTTTATATTTTTATTTATTTTGTTTAATTGTGTTTTAATTATCATACCATACCATGTGTCTGATTTTGTGAAAAAGTTTGATAAAATGTGTTTTTTAGATGGGTAAGCACCTTCCTCAGTAGAAATAAATGCACTGGGGGCGAATGGAGACCCATCTAAGATGGCGGCCGGCCACTACGGCAGCACCCGTCCACGGGGCGTCAACGTCTATGTCTGTGGTCCCAGATCTCTGGAGAACACAGCTACACCATGAGAATATCTTGTAATGATAAGAACAAATAGAAGTTGTCTTATTTGTCTGTTCGGTTAAGTGAGGTGAGTTATGAGTGACCTGGAAGTGTTTGTGGGCACACGGAAACGAGAGTTCCGGGGGCAACCGGCGTGCATGTATCTGTTTAAGCTAACAGATTAAAAGAGCGCCGTCTCCTCAAGATATAAAGAGTGTCGTTATTGAAGAACTCACACACACAAAATGCAACATATCTGAAAGTATGTCAGGGCTTATACTCCAGTCAGTCCTATGACATATGAATTGTTACGGTTCTTCTCCCTAGCGTGCTGGCGGCAAACAGTGCAGCTCATTTGCGCATATTCTGGTTCATAATGTAGCCACAGTTCGCCACGTTTCATTAAATCTTCTGGTTGCCACTGGTCCTGGTGTTTTTTTTTCCAGTTCGACGTGTTTTCGTTTTGAAGGCTGGCTGACTCTAGGTAAAAACCTCCATATTTCGCCGCTAGTTTTAACACGAAGCTAACCGCTACCTTGATAAACAGTGAATGGGATAGGCGGAAATGACGTGGAGTGCGGTGCTCACGTTTCGCGTTCGCCTGTGTACGTCGCATGCAGGCGGGAGAGGAGCGTCACAGAAATCCACCGAAGAGGACTGATAAACATAACTAATTTGGTGTAAACATTTACTCGCCATGTGGCGAGTGGCGCTCCAAATTTTACTCACCAAGTGGAGCAATTTACTTGCATTTGGCGAGTGGCGACCGTTAATTTCGGACCCTGATTCTAGGTTTGTATTAATATCATTCATCCTAGTCAAAATAACAATCTAAATATATCCACTATGATCAGTTGAATTGAATGTATTTCATTAACATGTTCAGTAATAAGCTAATGGAAGTGCTAATCACACTTAATTTCTACTGGTAACACTGTAATGATGGCATATCTATTGTATTTTGTACGGGTTGGCAATAATCCAGTCTAAATTATAACCAAAGATAGAAGCGTTTGTTAATTACATAACACAATGGCTTGCCATAGACCCGCTTAACTCTTAGCAGCAACCTGGCTCTAGGCAGCTGCTACGAGTGCCCCATACCACTGCAGGCTGCAGACATCTACAAATAAACAAGATGGTGGGGATTTTCCTTCCGCTTGTGGAGTTTAATCATTCTTAGTTTAGTTTATTCGGAACCCCACTTGATTGTGAGCGTGCCAACTGCTAGCTTTAGCATTAGCCAATGTGCTCATAGTTCACTTTTGATGCCAAACTTTGGACCGTTTCTGCCTTTTACAATGGTTTGTGTCTCTGCTGTTTTTTTTATTTTTCTCCACAGCACCTAGATTACCACACAGTGTGCCAGTAAAATGTGTTCAGGCTGTGGTTCGCACATTTAGCGAAGCCTCAAATCAGTAAAAAATGATTTGATGAATGTAATGAATCGAACCATTTGAATCATTTCAGGATTCGTTTCAGCCCTAGAATTGATATGGTACCAATTCCTGGTACCTACGAATCAATACTGGTACTTAACGTTACCAATTTTCGATACTTTGAGTGTTCAATAATTATTTAAATCTCTTTTTTAATTAAGTATATTTTTTCTCAATATATAACCATATTTGATAAATATCACAATAAATAACATACAACTGTTTGTATTTTATCATTGTAGTGTTGTACCAAATTCTTCAATATGAAAACCTTTAACTACAACTGTTTCTAAATGATGCCAAAACTATGATGAGACCATGTATTATAAACTACAAATGAAACTAAAACAAACTTTGATACCATACAACTGTTTGTATTTTAATATTGTGGTGTTTCACAAACTAAAACCCAGCTCAATGTACTCCTATTCCTCTCCTTTCCCCTCTGGACAAATTGTGTGTTGGGTGGGTCCAGGGCTGAACTGGGAAAAAATATCAGCCCCAGCATTTTGAGCTGAGACTGGCCCACCAGCTATTGAAAAAAAAACAACGATGCCTATTTTTTACACCAGCTCTCTAACCCTGGTCTTCAATATTCCATATCTATCCGGTGGCCTAGTGGTAGAGTGTCCGCCCCGGGACTGTGAGATCAGGGTTCGATTCCCGGTCGGGTCATACCAAAGACTTAGAAAAAATGGGACTTCCTCGCTTTGCACTAAGGGGTTGGATTGGGGGGTTAAACCACCAAATAGTTCCCAAGCGCGGCCACAGCTGCAGCTCACCGCTCCCCACCATGGGGATGGGTCAAATGCAGAGATGTAATTTCACCATTGTGTGATGAATACTTGGTACTTTAACTTTTAGTTGTTTCCCTGCTCCAGCACAAAAAATAGGCTTATTTTGCTGCTTAACAAAACAAAACATCAACAAACCAAGAAAAACCGCTGATACCTAGCTGCTCGTTTTAAGTGAAGTAAAGAATACACACACACACAGTGACATTTCATACAATTTCCAGAATACTGCATATACTATGGCCATAGGTTTGCTTCATGGACTGACGACCAGTACAGCCCTGGGTGGGTTCTTGTTGTATTATAAACTGCAAATTAAACTGAAGCAAACATCTTTGCTGTGAACTAAATTTACTGTGTATCTTCGTTCCTTTTGCCGTTCTTTTTCAAACAGTTGATTTTTCCTACTCGGAATTTCCGAGGAGAAAGCGAATGCACCATTAGCAGCGTTAATGGAAGCTAAAATATCGTTAATGTTATCTTAAACAGTTTATTTTGCTGCTGGAGCAGATTAAGACGATGATGCCTCACTGAGATTGTTCTCGCTGGTTTTGTCATCATCCAGTTATCCGTTCCATTTAGTGAAGTGAAGCCAAACTTTAGAGCGCTTCCTCTCTCCCATGCTGCTTGCTCTGTTTACAGCTTGCCCACAGCGACTGACGACATTACGCTTTTGTGCTGCTGTCTATCTTGGCAAATTGCTGTCTCACAAGTTCTCGTTATGAAGGACGGGTTCTGAAACAAGGCACCGTTTCATATCACGTGAATCTGCACTCAGTCTGTACCATGGGATTTGATCGGTGCCTGAAAAAGTACAGAATTTGATACCCATCCCTAAACAAAACTAACAAAAGGTGTACTAAACTGGGACAACTATGAAACTGTACATTCTGTATATTTAATGTCTGTTTGTTGTTTTCATTAAACAAAATCAGGAAAAAAATCACTGCCAAGCTGCAATAGCGGGGACTTCTGATGATGATACTTTTCTGTTGCATTAGGAGGAGTGGTGGTGTGGGTGATAGCTTTTGAGGATTAGATCTGTGATTGTTACAACAATTATGTTTTAATATACCTGTCTCTATTCCAAAGGGGTTCGAATGAAGGCAAAGGCAAGTTTGCTCAATGTTTTCGGATGTGTTTTTGCTCCACCCATTGTATCAAGGATCAGAATCAGAAGGGTTTTATTGCCATATGTGCGAGAAATCACAACATTAGGAAATTGCTGCGGTACCGTAAGGATGCATCAATGCATCACAGAACTTGAAAACAAAACAGAGGAACTCCTAACATTGCTACGAGCTAGCCTCGGACTTTTTCAGGCTTCCTATTCCAGGTACCTCCTGTTCATGAGTCACGACTGGTCCCGCCAGAGGTCTTCAAGAATCTGCCATGTGCTACAATTATAAGGATTTTGCTGCCGAACTTATTTGGGCTTTTGACCCTGTGTTGCCCAGTAGAGAATCCACTAGAAGACGGTTGACATTAAAACAAAGAACCAGGACAGTTACTGAATATATAATTGATTTCCACGCCATTGATGCTGAAAGTGATTGGAATGACCCTGCTTTAATAGATATATGACCAGAGTTATTATTGGGCCGTCTTTTCCTCACTGGAGAGCTCTTTTAGAAAGAAAGGCATGTACTACGGACTCTGGCCTAGCCGTGCTGCTAATGGATAGGTAAGTAATAAATTATTTCACTAGGATTATTGTGTTCGGTCGGGCATAAAGTTGTTATACAGTCCTGATAAAACTATTTATTCAATGTGTGGAGGTGGAAAAGTTTGTTTTCGTTGTTTTGCCTGACATTAGGAATGTAAACATGCCTCTTATGCACGAGAGAGAGATTTGAGTTTACAACAGTAACGTTACGCAGCAAGCCTTGAGAGGGCGACAAAGACCATATAGCCACAAAGTTCAGGAATGGGGCTTTAAGGTTTTCTATAAATTTGGTAGAATTTTATTTTATTGAATATAAATAAAAGTAAATTTTGTGAAGTTGATTAAAAGGGTGAAACACAGGACTGGGTGATAATTTGATGCTTAAAAACCAGTCAAACCACCAAGGGAACAGTGACCTGAAAATAATTCAAAATAAATTGTGATTTCACAGCAACAAAATAACTATCTGTAGTTTGAACATTTAATAAATGTTCTGCCTTCACACAAAGTAAATGTAAGAATGAATACATATGTTTTATTACTTTGTATTTTTTATTATTTACTATTAGGGAAATATTCTGGATCAGCACCATGAAGCAAACTTATAGCCATAGTATATGCAGTATTCTGGAAATTGTATCAAATGTCTTTGTGTGTGTGTGTGTGTGTGTGTGTGTGTGTGTGCGTGTGCGTGCGTGCATGCGTGTGTGTGTTTTGACAGATCACATAAATGGCAATGGTAGGAAGGTTAAACCATCTAGACCAGCGCCGGTAGTCTCTTTACATTACTAATTCTTAGCATCTCTGCTGTGAGAATTAAATGTTTTTTTGTGTGCTGTTACTTTTGATTCAGATGCCTTTAACATTAAGATGTTGCTAACAAATCAAACTCAGGTGAACATCACTGTTGAGCTGCAGCATCAGGAGCTCCTGGGGTTAGTGGTATCTTGCATTGTGACAACACTGCCATGCTGTGTGTTTTTTTTTATCAATGTGACCACATTATACACTTTAAGAAGTAAACCTGTGTTTAAGGAAACTTCTCGTTATATTCTTCTGTTTAATCTTCTTTTTGCAGATACTGTCCAGCTGGCACACAGTCAGTCAATGTTTTTGCTGCCTGTTATTAGAGTGACACTGTTGTTTCCAGTGTGTGTAGCTCTAACAGCACTGTATTCACTTTCACACAGAATCTCTCCAATCACACTGCTGATTATGTGTCTAGAGAGGTATGTAGCAGTGTGCTTTCCATTAAGGCACGGTGCCATCATCACCATCAGAAACACAAAGGTGGTTATTTGTGTCATTTGGACTTTTAGTTTGCTAAATATTATTATTCAACTAATTATCATGTTAAGATTTTCATTTCAAGATCTGCAGCACTTGCAGATGACAGATTATTGTGGCAAAGAGAGTGTGTATGTTGATCCTATGTCTGATCTTTATGATAAATTCTCCACTTACTTTCTATTTGCCTTAGGCGGAGTGACTGTCATTTTCTCCTATACTGGTATTATGATAGCAGCTCGGACTGCTTCTACAAACAAGGAGTCAGCCAAGAAGGCTCGTAGGACTCTGCTGCTGCATTTAGTGCAGATGGGCCTCACTATGTCCTCAACAATACAAAACTCATTGCTCAAAGATGTTTCCAAAAATGTAGACAGGGTTGTAACTGTACGCATGCAGATCTTTCTTTACGTTTGTATAACTGTTCTGCCTAAATGTCTTAGCTGCCTCATTTATGGTCTCAGAGACCGGACCATCAGATCTGTCCTCATCTTCAATCTCAGCTGTCAGTGGGGACACTCATCTTTGATTCCTGACATCCAAGCAAGGAAAAAAATACCTGTCAGTTGATTTCTCTTTCAAATGTAAAAATATATTCAACTTTACAATACAATGTGATTTTCTGAACTTTTATTTTTCTGTCTCTCACAGTTGGTATGTACCTACAATGTGTGTGCTATTTAAACCCTAGTTCAGTTCACCGTTCCCTGTCATTTTTTAATGTGTTTTTGTTCCTGTGATAACCTAGCCTAGTGAACTAGACCAAATTCTTGCTTTGCAGAGTTTGGTCTAGGCACGCTTCATTGGAACCCTCGCAGCCCAATCCGCTGCTGTGGCTGTCCAATCACAGCTCGCTATAGTTTTGGTTGGGCCAATCACAGCGCTCTATATTGTGGGCCAATCACAGAGCGGGAGTAACCGATGACGTCAGAGCTGCGGCAGCGAACACAAACAACATGGTGGCGGCGCAGGAACCACATTCATTTGAAACGGCTTTGTCATCAACATTGGATCATTTAGACTCCAACGTGCGTAAGTCTGTCTGATATACTTAGCGGCTTCTTATTTTTATCAAAGTAGTGCAATGTCCCAGTACACCTGATATTCACATGTTTTTCATACAAAAACGACAGAAATCACTGATATTAGACGCCATTGCTGCCTCCCTCTTTTCCGTCGCTGTGATTACATCACGTTGTTCGTTACTCTGATTGGTCCTAGCGCTATCCAATTGCGTGCAGGAAGTCTGAAAGACAACCGACCCGGTTCTGAGCTGCTACAGCCCGCCAGGAATATTTTAAATACTCTCCACCTGTTCTCCAAGTCAGAGCGCACAGTTCTGGGTCGGATCCGACCCGGTTCTGAGCTGCTACAACCCGCCAGCAAAATTAAAATTAATCTCCTCCTGTTCTCCAGGTAATTGCGCACAGTGATGGGTCGGAACCGACCCGGTTCTGAGCTGCTGAAACCCGCCAGGAATATTTAAAATACTCTCCACCTGTTCTCCATGTAATTGCGCACCGTTTTGGGTCGGAACCGACCCGGCTCTGAGCTGCTACAGCCCGCCAGGAATATTTTAAATACTACCTGTTCTCCAGGTAATTGCGCAGCGTTTTGGGTCGGATCCGACCCGGTTCTGAGCTGCTACAGCCCGCCAGGAATATTTAAAATACTCTCCACCTGTTCTCCAAGTCAGAGCGCACAGTTCTGGGTCGGAACCGACCCGGTTCTGAGCTGCTGAAACCCGCCCGCAAAATTTAAATTAATCTCCTCCTGTTCTCCAGGTAATTGCGCACAGTGATGGGTCGGAACCGACCCGGTTCTGAGCTGCTGAAACCCGCCAGGAATATTTAAAATACTCTCCACCTGTTCTCCAGGTAATTGCGCAGCGTTTTGGGTCGGAACCGACCCGGTTCTGAGCTGCTACAGCCCGCCAGGAATATTTTAAATACTCTCCACCTGTTCTCCAGGTCAGAGCGCACAGTTCTGGGTCGGAACCGACCCGGTTCTGAGCTGCTACAGCCCGCCAGAAAATTTTAAATTAATCTCCTACTGTTCTCCAGGTAATTGGGCAGCGTTTTGGGTCGGAACCGACCCGGTTCTGAGCTGCTACAGCCCGCCAGAAAATTTTAAATTAATCTCCTACTGTTCTCCAGGTAATTGCGCACAGTTCTGGGTCGGAACCGACCCGGTTATGAGCTGCTACAGCCCGCCAGGAATATTTAAAATACTCTCCACCTGTTCTCCAGGTAATTGCGCACAGTTCTGGGTCGGAACCGACCCGGTTCTGAGCTGCTACAGCCCGCCAGGAATATTTAAAATACTACCTGTTCTCCAGGTCAGAGCGCACAGTTCTGGGTCGGAACCGACCCGGTTCTGAGCTGCTACAGCCCTCCAGTAATATTTTAAATACTCTCCACCTGTTGTCCATGTCATTGCGCACCGTTCTGGGTCGGATCCGACCCGGTTCTGAGCTGCTGAAACCCGCCAGAAAAATTTAAATTAATCTCCTACTGTTCTCCAGGTAATTGCGCACAGTTCTGGGTCGGAACCGACCCGGTTCTGAGCTGCTACAGCCCGCCAGGAATATTTAAAATACTCTCCACCTGTTCTCCAGGTAATTGCGCACAGTTTTGGGTCGGAACCGACCCGGTTCTGAGCTGCTCAACCCGCCAGAAAATTTTAAATTAATCTCCCACTGTTCTCCAGGTAATTGCGCACAGTTCTGGGTCGGAACCGACCCGGTTCTGAGCTGCTACAGCCCGCCAGGAATATTTAAAATACTCCCCACCTGTTCTCCAGGTAATTGCGCAGCGTTTTGGGTCGGAACCGACCCGGTTCTGAGCTGCTACAGCCCGCCAGGAATATTTAAAATACTACCTGTTCTCCAGGTCAGAGCGCACAGTTCTGGGTCGGAACCGACCCGGTTCTGAGCTGCTACAGCCCGCCAGGAATATTTAAAATACTCTCCACCTGTTCTCCAGATAATTGGGCAGCGTTTTGGGTCGGAACCGACCCGGTTCTGAGCTGCTACAGCCCGCCAGAAAATTTTAAATTAATCTCCTACTGTTCTCCAGGTAATTGCGCACAGTTCTGGGTCGGAACCGACCCGGTTCTGAGCTGCTACAGCCCGCCAGGAATATTTTAAATACTCTCCACCTGTTCTCCAGGTCAGAGCGCACAGTTCTGGGTCGGAACCGACCCGGTTCTGGGCTGCTACAGCC
>SSNS01001488.1:7128-20414 GCA_006937985.1 Aphyosemion australe | reverse complement strand
TTACACTCAGGAAAAACTGTGATAGTGTGTTTCTTCCTCCATCCTAGAGCCCATCCCCATTATTCGTGTCCACCTCTCTGTCTTCATCTTAAATCACTTCCTCTTCATCTTCACTCATTCTGCTTTTAACTTCAATCAACCTTTTCTACTTTCCCAATGATCTTTTCTTCAAAGATGGGCAGGACAGCGTCATCCTCACGTACCTCTTCAAACACCACCCCGCAGTCAAACTCATCGCTGACCTTCTTGAAATAATACCTGAGAGGATAAACCATAAAAGGCAACTGATTAAAGTGGTTTTCTAAAAGTGAGGATATTAATATGAATTTAAAATCATTTTAGCCTAAAACTGAACTCTAAAACAGAGCAGCCTTAATCCCACCTGTAGTTTCCTTTCTTTGTGAGCAGTTCTTTGAACTGTCCCAGTGTGACGACCCTCCCTCTGATGGAGGTCCTGTAAGGTATCAGCTCCTCGCAGAAGTAATACGCCACCGTGATGTTCTCACACGGCTGCTTCTTAGTGGCTTTATGTCTGTCAGTGGGAAACAATAACAACTTAGGAAATGTCTTTTGTAGTTAATAGTTAGAATAATAAATGCTTTATCCTAAAGAAAAAGGAACGTTTTCAGTTGGAGACTGCAAAACTAGCAGGATAAAAAAGCTGAAAGGCCAACATAAAACCAAAACTTCTGTTCTTGTTGGGAAAATTTTAGGTGACGGACCTGTTGTCTGTGAACGCAGCTGTCCTCTGTCAGCTGGCAGAGCAATGCGCGCCTGTGTGAGTGGTTGGAGTGGGGTGGGGGTGTGGAGGAGTGATGGGAGTCTGAGGAGGTTTGGGGCGGGTTCTTGGAGTTTGGGGGTTTCCCAATATTGTTTTTTGGAACTGAGCTACTGTGATTTTGAAGTTAAGAATAAACCTAAAAAGCTAAAAACTGCCTCATTTTTCACCGTAAAAAATTGGCTAGCTTACTAAATTATTATAAGGTAACGTAGGTGCATTGCATTAGAAATTATGGCAAACCAAAGTGCCGACAATGGATGAAAAACGTAAAATAACTTTATGTTTTTCTGTAAGCTTGGCAGTAACTGTTGTTCTACCATTTTCTGCCACCATCAGATCCTGTGACTCTAGGGCGGAGCCTGAGGAAAAGGCGTCGGACCTTTCAATATTTTTTTTTCTTCAGTTTGTAGCTTCCTTAAACAGCTTTTTACAAGAGCATCATTAAATAAGAAAAAACAACAAGCTACTTTTGAAAATAAAATACAGTTTGTGGGTTGATCAGATGTTATATTATCAGCTGCGTGATGTCATCAGACAAAATGTTGGTGTGGGTGCAAATCACACAACATTACATCCATCTGTTCATCCACAGATGGTGACACACATGATGAGGGATGTCCCGTCCCAGCATCACAAACCCCCTGAGTCAGAGCTCGACAGCCTGACCTCGGGTCGGGGCACTTCACACTGAAATCCGTTCTTATATAATTGCAGCAAACGGCCTCAAAATCATCACATTATCTCACTGGTGAAGTGCCAAATAAGAATCTATCTGATGTTAGTGACAATTTGATAAAATGTTTGTGTTGGAAAAGATCGTCGTGATGATTTACATGCCTGTGGAGCAAAGCTGTTTTGGTCCTTTCTTAGAAAACATTACTCAGTGCAATAAAAAATATTAATCTTTCAGATTTCTTTCCTAAACTCTCATTTCCTCTTCAAGGGATCTGCGGTTCTATGAGGTTCGATCTGTAGCTGCAGCGAGCCCTCCGCTCTGATGGGAGGGTTAAAAAACGAGTCAGCTGCATGAGTTTACCTTTCATCTTTCTTTTACACATTTCTCTCCTCCAACCAAACATCAAACCAACACCTTACTCACAGAACATCAAAAAACTGAGCGGCTCTGTAATTCTCCAGCTACTTTGTCTCTGATGGAAGACAGAAAACACACTTTTACTTCCTCTGCACGGCTTCTTCTATGTGGAAAATAAACTAAAAAGCTGTAATGCTTTCGACCTTGAAGTCTGATCTGGTTTTTACGGTCGGGTGGGGAAACAATGTTATTTTTTACTGTGATGACAGAAATGTATCCTTTTCTTCAAAATCAATAAGATGAATAATTTAGGTTGCATGTTGTCATGGTAACGCTGAAGCAAAAGGCCATAGGATATGAGTGATAATGCTCTTCTGTACATCTCTAGTGATGAACAATGCAGGACACCATTTTATTGATGTTTAAATGTCTATTATTATTCATTAAAGCTTCCTGACACAAAATAAACAGCACAAGGGGAATAAAAACCAATTTTAGATGATAAAGGAGGAGGATTTCTGACGTACTCGGGTTCAGAGAGCTCGCTGTCTGAAACAGCAGGCACCACGTTGAGAGGAGGGACCGGTGCAGGTCTGACGGCGGTGCGACCCCTCTGAATCACCTCCATCACATACCTGAGGGGCAAAAGAAACCTAATTTAGACCAGAAAAAGCCAGAGTTGACAGAACAAAACCCTTAACCGTGTAGAGGAACCCATCAGAGCGGAGTCTGCACTGATTGATTGCACAGACAACAGTAGGGATAAAACCTGTTGTTCTTGTTACCTCTGCTTGGGCTGTAAAGGTCCAGACTTTATCTTTTCCTCCTCAAGCCGCCGACAAACCTCCTCCAGCTGGATTAAGGGGCTGGGAGCTGGGTTGGGGGGCATGGTGGGGTCCTGGATGAAGGGGTGAAACGGCTGTACGTTGTTGCGCAGCTGGCTGCCGGAGCCTGGGTGTGAAGGACCTGGCCGGTCTGCAGAGCTGAGGCGAGATCCTTCATAGCTCTGGTTCCTCTTGGAGCCGTTGACGCTCCTGAGGAAATCATAGAGAGATGTGATGCAGCAAGGGAATAACCACGTAGAAAAGTGATGAACGTAACGGTGATCACTGACCCGTATGGACTCCGCTTGTGCTGGACCATTTCTTTTTGCCCTTCCATTAGCCACAGAAGGATCTTCTGATTTTTCTCCATTTCCTCTGCAGGTCCCGGACCATCGTAAGGTCGAGCTTCGTCACCTTTCTTGAATGCTCTCCTACACTGTGAGCCACTTTTGCTGTTGCATAACAAAAGAAAGAGGTAAGAATAAAACCAAGAATGATGTTTACTTGAACGACAGGAAGAGTCTGATCCACACCTGTACCCCGTGTGCTCCGGAGGGTTGGATCCCATACCATCTCCATAGTTACGGGACTTTGAGCCATAATGACTAGTCTCCACACTCCAGGGAAAGCCCCCACGTGATGCCATCTCAGCCTCTGCCTGCTCCCTGGGCTTTCCCACACCTGTCTGATGCATGTGATGGACATATTTGTGGTGATGCATATGGCTGGACTGCCTGGTTGGATGTCTACTCTGGCCTGATTGTCCCATCCCTTTGACTCCTGATAAGCAGTCTGGGGAGCGGTCAGTCCCTGGAGACTCGCAGCCAGGCGTCTTCATGACCCGCTGGACGTGGTCGTCCAAGATACTCTCAGGGTTTTCCTCGTGAGCGTCTCTAACAAACGGGCCGCTGTAGGTGGTGTCAGCGTAACGGGGGTTGTAATTCAGTGAATAAGCACTAGGGGGGAACCTGTGACTGGGTAATGATGAAGCTGAGGACACTGTGACTTCATCACCTTCCTCCTCCTTCAATACAAAAAAAAAAACAGGAAAAAGGATCAAAAATTGATGAAACCAATAAAAAAAACACTTTAGTCAAAGAAATGCAAAATGTGTAAACACGTATTAATTTACTGAAAACATTTTCAACATTTAATTATTTTAAAATCTTACATAAAGCATACTCCTAAAAATGAAGCATTTTGTTCATTTTTCACTTTTTAAATGAGCTGCAGAAGTCTGTGAACAAGCCATCAGTATGCACCCAGCACATTTCTGTCACCTCATGTCACGACCATGCAGCCGCTCCAGCTTCAGCTCTGGCCGACCGGGACGAAACGCTGCTGTGACAGAACTGCTTCAGGGGGATTTACCAGGTGAGGCGCTGCTAGCATTTTTATTAGGTTTGAACAAGAAGACACAAACAGAGCAGGAGCAGGATGTGCAGGAATAAAAAGAATACACACTATTGAGATGAACCCGGTTGGTGATCAGAATCAACTGGAGTCTTTATTTTCAGTTGAGCAATCCTCCACCGGAGTGAGCAGGTGGTGTAGCTCTTTCTTATTTCTCTGCTGCTTTAGTTCAGAGAATCCAGTCATTTTACGACTCAAATTTACAGATTAGGCTTAGATTATAGCAAAGATTGGTCTCCATGTTAAAAAAGTTGTTTCCAGGAACTTAAGAGTTTTCTTTGGGCAAGTCAGTTTGAACGTCGTTTATCATGTACGGGATTATAACAACCTAAACAATCTTGTGTCTGTCTTTTTTCTTGTTTCTTGTAGACGAGTGCTGCAATTTAGCATCAAAGCACTCCTGGCCTTAACGTGTCCAGAAGGAGTATCAGCATTAGTACCTTCATCACATCCTGTACATGTCTACTGGCCTCTAGTGGAGGCTCTAGGTGTGGCAACGGCCCATTGGCTATTACCGTTGTGTTGTTATATAATTACATAATAAATTTAATCTGAACATTATGTCAGTGTTTTATTTATATTAGACAATAAATAATTCAGTTTAAAACATTTTTTTTATTTTCATTGTTTCGTTTTTCAGGCACTTAAGGGTTCAGTCTACTGTAATCAATGTAATATATTAAAAAATAATTCAATTTAAGTTAAAGGTTGAATATGGAACACGAACACCAGAGCGACATCTAGTGTGTGGAGGTTGTAGCTGCAACAATAGAACAAGGTTTCCAGCTGTCAGGATGCCAGGTTTACTGCCGATACGTGAAGTGAGCAGCCAGCACCACGTCCAGTGACGACCTAAACTCACTCTGGCTCCTCTCCTGAGAAGGATAACAACATGCATCACTTGGTTCTTTTTTTAACACAGAAAAGAGTTGTTTTAACCTTTTTCTTGCTGGCGTTTCGACCGCCACTGCAGTCTTCCTCAGAGCTTAGCCGCTGTTGGCGGCGTCACTTTCTTTTCCGTTTATCCGCAGGCAGCAGAGAGCGAAACCGTCCTCTGTTTCGCCCTCTGCTGCCTGCGCTCTCCTCGCCGATGACACACTCCCATGCGTGATCCAATGTGTAGACCCCATCGTCTCTGTTTATGGTGTTCATGGTGGGCAGCAGAGGGCGACACTGTCCTCTGCTGCCTGCGGGTAAACAGAAAAGGAAGTGACACCGCCAACAGCAGCTAAGAAAACCGCAGTGGCGGTTGAAACGTCAGCAAGAAAAAGGTAAAAACTATTTTCTGTGTTAAAAAAAGAACCAAGTGATGCAGTTAGAAGAAACACACAGAATGAACGCACAAAAGAAGGATAACGACATCTTCTGGGCTCAGAAGCAGCTGCTTGACTTGCAGAGTCCGCCATTTTCCACAGTGCCAGCCTCGCTGCACACCTCTAAATGCTCCGTGGAGGTTGTTTTTTTATATAGCTTTTAATTAAATTGCTCCATATTCAACCTTTAAGCAAAAACAGGTGATTTAGGCGCCTTCTCTGAGAAAAAGTACATTTCTTAAATGACATGTAGGGTGGTTTAATAAGTGACAGACATTACTCTTGTTAAGGGTGAAAGTTCTTTCTTTCATTTTTATTTCTAAACAAGGTTATCTGTTCACATTACAAAGTCCACAAGCATGTTCTGTAATTAGAAACATGTTTTTTATTATTTATTTTTAATAATAATTAATAAGGTATTGGGAGTGAAGAATTTGAATCACTAAATTCTTCTCTCTCAGGCTATCTGTTCTAAAACAGCACATCTCTTTGTTAAATCCTTCATTATTGTTGTTTAAAAAGCTGAAACCAAAGCTCACATTTCTTCTCCTGATGCCTGGAGAATTACTCGCTGAAAGCAGTCGTTGCATCTTCGCCTCCAAGTTTTCATAAAGCAAACCTAAAGCTCTGTGATGGCTGCTTCCTTCCTTTCAGCCGCTGCCACATAAACTGTCCACCTAGAGACTCGATACTTGGCACCGAGTACTGAGGGGGATTCTGTTTGTGGTAACAGCAACCTTTTCATCGCCGTTCAAGTGGCATCAGACAGGCAGCTCACTCTTCCAGGCCTACGAGTGTCCGAGCGTGCAGGTGCTCCATCTGATTCATCCACAAAGCCAGATTGCTGACAGGCCAAGGCCAGAACGCTCCAAATGATTCATCGTGGGTATTTCACTCCCCTCTCAAACGGCTGGCCTCATTCGTTTCATTAAGGACCGACAGATTTAAGGCTCCTTTGTTTCTGAAAATGATAAACCCGATGGCCAGGCGCACACCTCCAACTGTCAGGCTCAGAAACCGAGTTTGTTGGCCTCCACTGATACTTCATCTATGGTCAGCTTACTAAATCATTCTTTTATTTAAGGCAATTAAAGTTAATAAAGTGAAAAAGACACTCTTTGATGTCAACAGTTGCTTCATGGTGGCTTAAAGCTAAAATCTTTAGGGCTAGTTTGTTTATTTGGTTTTGCTAGGCAGCTCCTATCAGCAGCACACATGACTTTAATAGCTCTTTATCACACAGCTGTGTTCATGTGCTGCCCGTGTTGTATTATATTAACTTTAATTGAGCTGAAGACAATGCTCTCCAGTGTGGAACTCTGAAACAATAACTCCCTCAGACACGCTAAATGGAATTACACTGAATCTGCTTGTTGTTCCAGAAAAGATTAAAAAAAGTGATCCTACCAATCGGACTCTCTTCAGTCGCTCCTCCAGTTTCTCTCGAGCCTCCCTCTCCCTCAGGACGCCCTCCAGACGCCGGATCAGCTCCGTGGCGAACCTTTCCGGCTCCACGTGAATATCCTTAGGAATCCGGTTGGTGCGCTGGAGGAAGAAATGTCCAACTGTAAGCTGCAGTCAGGAAAACCTGGATCTTTTTAACTGTGTGCATCTCATTCAGAAACTAATGAGCTGGGCATTGTTACACTCAAAGGATTTAATGTTTCAGAACAGGTTTCTGTTTTTACTTTTGTGCTAATGTTCTGAAACATCCGAAGCGGTCCTTGTAACTTTGACCAAGTATGACTTGAACCTTGAGTTTAGGGCAGCTTCAGCAGTTTTCCGTGCACATTTTTGCAAAAAGTTCCCACAAGAGAATAACACTAAAATAAAAGTAGGTTGCCTCCATCCTTTCAGTCCCAGAATTAAGAAAAATAAAATATGGGCTGATCTCTGCGATCGGCCCATTAGAGGATCTCGTCTGTGTGTTTAGAACATGCAGGTTGTCTAAGAAGAAGAAGAAACAATCTTTTATATAGCGCCTCTCAAGCTAACAAACACAAAACAAAAACAAAAAGTAAAATTAAAAATTAAAAAATGACTAAAAATATAAAATAAGGGAACAGTAAAAATTGTGATTAAAAAAGGATGTGAAAAAAAGGCAAAAGGAAAATGAATAAGAAAAGCGTAACCAGTGGATCATGGGAACGACAGAAATGGTAGACAGAGCAGAATGAAGAGAAAGTAGCAAAGAAGAATCAACCAAAGGTCACTCAAAAGCCACCTGAACAGGTTTTCAGCTGCTTTTTAAAGGGGACCACTGAGTCCACTGACGTTAATGAGGAACATTCAGAATCAGCTGATTATTATATGAAGGAACGGCAGGTTGAAAAAGGTTGAAAAGCACCTTCATGAGATGATATGTTATGTGTTTTTTTAAAAGGAGAAACATAAAGCTTCATTTATTTCTAACCACCAATTTACATCAAGTGCAGAGCGTTACGGCAGCGGCGTGGCTCAGTAATACTTTAATCCCCGCCAGAAACAATTCAGACACAAGGCTGCTGTGCCGTGGCACGTGTAGTCGGACTCACAAGATCACAAATTCACAGGAGAAATGATGTTGTAAGCTTTAAAATTACATTTTTAATATCATAAATTTGAAAAACTCTATTCTTGTTGATATTTTTTGTCCATACTTTCTCCTTTTTGGTGTTGTACTTTTAAAAAGGAAGTGTGATGTCATAAATAATGCTGTGATTTTCCACTGCCAGGAAAAAAGTCTCATGGTCCATGCTAAACACACTGATGCTCTCCTCAAAAGATGTAGGAAGCAATTAAGCCCTTTGGTCACTGATAGATAAAGGGTAATGTCTACATAGTTAAGGACTCACAAATCTGAATTGGTCTTTTATTTTGAAATTTACCAAATGCTTTATACAGACACTGTGTGTGAATTGCTGTTTAGCCCTATGTTAACTGCGCAGCTTGACGCGTTCTGGAAGCATGTCGCATCAAAAACAGAACCCAATCCTACTTTTAGCGGCGCAGCGCGCCAACACACTTAAGGGCCACACCTGCAACGTGCCACGTTTAATAAAAAACTTTATATTGAAGCATAAACTGGTCAATTTAAATGTTTAGTCGAGTTGTACACATGACGTTTTATAAGAGATGGTAAAATGTGCTAACCCAATACTAGAGGGGGAAGGCTCAGTTGAGGTTTGGTTTAATAAGAATGTGCTTATTAGCAAAAGCATTCACATGAACTCATTTGATGAAGCATTTTCTTTATTTTACACATCAAACGTTAGCCAAACAACGTAATGAAAACACAGATTTTCTGCTGCATGTATAATCTTCTTAATAAAGACTCAATGGTGCGTCTTCCCTCTCCTCTACGTGCTGCAGTCATGTTTATTCAAAGCTGCTAACACCTGATCTGGAACCAGCTTTAAGAAACCTCCAAGCTCACTCATTATTCTTCCAGCTAAGAAAGTCAGAATTTATTTGAGCAGAAAATGTGAGTTACGGTTCAGGGATTGACACATTACTTTATAGTGTATTCACACATCGTAACAGGATTTTAATTCGACTCTTTACTCGCAGGCCTAATTAGGGCCGAGGTTCTCCTACGACAGGAGCTGCAGAAGGAGGCATGAGGCTGTCACAGAGCAGGAATCATGTCTGCTAGGCTTCAGCGAGCTCAGGCAGGCATCAAGCTGCATTTAGACAACCTTCTCTTTCACCATCAGCTATTCTTATACTCCATCACAGGCGGCACGAAACAGCAGAGCTTAAATATGCACATCTCCAACGGTGGAGCAGAGAAATTTAGGCAGAGACAGACAGTTACAAGGAGAGAGGTGTAGAGGCGGAAAGTGAGAGGGAAGGGGAAATAAACCATGAATAACTCACTGGAAAATGAGGTAGTGGCACTCGCCCATTTGCTTTGGCACTTTCGTGCATCTCTCGGCGATGCTGTTTGCGGTATCGGTAGGGTGGAACTCCATCTCTGGAATTAACAACAAAGGCATTTTCATAAAACATCCTCATGAATAAACAACAGAGGCAGCTTTGAAGATGAAAGTTTCTCATAACATTTTTGCCTGAAACAAACACCTAAAAAGACTTTTGTTATCCAGTGCAGCAGGACGGGTATTGCAGGACTACCACATCCCTGCTGCTGCATCACAAGTGGTTAATCAGATCACTGCTACGTGTTTTTACATGCATGAAGGTATAATTCCATAAAGGTCATACTGGTTTTTACTCTCTCTTGTGCTGGGAGCTCAGGATCAGGAGCTTTTAGCTTCAAACACAATTCTGTGCACATTTGGAAGGGTTTTGGATAAATTCCGTACCTTAAACACACTGGAAATTGTCATTTTATATTGTGATGTATTAACTCAAGTGTGCATGCGTGCGTGTGTGTTTTGGCATGCTACGTACACACTGCTGTCAGTGAGAGACAGCGTGTCTGCGTCACTGGACATGCTCTGCTGCTCACTATCGTTGGCGCTGGTGGCTGGAGCCAGAACATGACCGGTGTTGACATAATATGGGTTGATGGGCTCGCAGCATGACGCATGCCTGGAAAAAAGAATAAAGAACATTCTTAAAAGAAATATCATTCTCAGGAATAGAAAGATCCTTATGAACAAGGATGGAACACAGCTCTTATGTACCAAGAAATGACTGCTTGTATTAGAGTTTCATTATTTAGGATTAAGAACTACAAATTAAGATATTTTTATGACCTTTACCCTAAAAACAGCAAAAGAAACAAAACAAGTTACAACTGATTCAATAAAGCTAATTCTTTATGCACACTTTGAAACAAAAAATTTGAAAACATATCATTTGTAGGGATGTTCGATATTATCGGCCTACCGTTATTATCTGCTGATGTTAGCATCAAAATGTAATATCGGAAACTATCAGTTGTAACTCTTTAAATGACAACCTTAACATATTAAATCTTCAGCTACTTCTCTCACTCAAAATGTCAAAATATGACAGATAGATTATAGATTTTGAGATATTTTTGTTTGTTTGGCACAACTGGCCTAACTTAAATTGAAGTAACTGCCATATTTGGTTTTCATTGGGGTCTTCAAATTAAATTCAAACAGAAATTGGTATTGGTTTATATTGGCTTTAGAAATTAAGAGTTAGCCACTATGGCTATATCAGGATATTGGTACAAATATTTACATCAAACATCCCTAATGATTTGTAAAGGTGTCAAAACAGAAAGGTCTAAAAATGATAATGATCTTATGGTCATAACTTTCATTTTATTACTGCTATTATTATTTATTATAATAGAGGAAAAATTGGGACATCTAAAACAGAACAATCTAAAATAAAACTGTGAAATAAACACATAATCCTGATGTCTCCATAAACTGAATTATCTTTTTTTTTTAGTAAAATCCTGGTTTACAGGTTACTGAGCAGTGTAACACAACCAAACCACAGTTAAGATATGTTTCTACTGCACCTCTAATTCAGTGATCCTAACTTAAGACTGACAACAAAGGTGGCATGCAGGACAGGCCTTTAATGTCAGGAATATCTTTGGTAATGTTTGTCTGCGTTGAGATGCTAATATGCTAATATAGCATGTTCTAATTAAGTGTAAAAGGAAGCAGAGAAACTCATCGCCGATAGCACAGAGGGACAAGCTTCACAAAGCATCTACAGAAAGTTGAGGAGACTTTATTCGACACCATTCAGTCATTAACTTGGCTCAACAGACCTCTAAAAGAGCCTGTACACATGAATTATAGATGCTATGCATCGTTATCTTTTATTCAAATTGGAATTCCCTGAAGCATTTACCCCAAACCGCCTCCCTGCTCAGAATGCAGAAGCAGTGTGAGCTCAAATAAAACCTTTGTGACCAACTGCAGGTTGAAAGGGCAGCACAAGTAAAAATACAGCTGTTAATGTAGTCAATATGGTAATTTTATTCATGTGGTTAGAAAAAAAGGCTAAAAGAAATAAGTTTTTATTTGTTTACCTGGTAAATCTGATAAACACAGAGATCTAGAAACAATAACTGTGTTTCCACTATAGGAGGAAATTTCTGGGAAGGGGGAAGGTGACAGGATAAACACAATGGCTCCATACAAAATTGTTCCTTTCAGGACTTTGCTAAGATGTCAGCATAACGCAAATATTTTGGCAGTGTTGAGTGCCAAGAGACGTCTAGGGACGTTAGTAAAAATAAATTTTGCTGAAGTACACCATCGTTTATTCCAATCAGGGGACTGGGAGAGCGGCTGTGTGACACAAAAAGTGTTGTTCAATAACCAGAAGAAACACCAGACACTTTCAAAAGACCATGGCACTCTGGCAGCATATCAGGGTAATACCGCCACCATGGTGGGTCCTTTAAATGCACAGTGGCGGCATGGCGAGGTGAGAATACTGGGCTATTCTTGCCGCCAAGCTTGATAGTAGTATTACCGGAGTTTCTGAATGAAGATCACACCTTCACACAACAGATGGGGATGTCATGATGGCACGTGGAATGTCCACCGGACCCCGGCCAGCAACAATACTTTAAATCCAAGTAAACATGAGAAGTCCCTTTCACATTTGTAAACAGAATCAGCTGAGATGGCAAACTGGAATGATGCAGAGATCCGGGAGCTTCTGGCCATTAGAGCTGAACCACAGATCACCAGACAGTTCACAGGGACTGTGAAGAACAGCTACCTTCTGGAGCGGTTCATGAAAAAAATCTAAGAATATGGCTTCAGTTGGTATAAAAAACAAGTTATGTCCGAGCTAAAAGGTCTGTGACAGAGGGTTGACAGCGCAGAGACCACCCCCACAACCCCTTTATACCACCATCGTATAATCTTCTGTGAAAAACACATGGTCGTACAACATTTCTGGCACAGGCTGACAACTCATGAATGACCAAAGGCTCCCTGATCCCACCTCTGCTTTTTTGAAACAGGCTACAGTTTTTACCAGCGCTCAAGGTGACCACAAAACAGCATCAATACCAGCTTTGTGGAGGGATTTCTGCCGCACCTATGTGTCTAAACGGCAATTTTAAGGCAGCATGAATGTTGCTTATTTTCTTTTTCTTCCACTCCGTGTCATCAGCAACTCTTCCAATTTTACAAATGCCAGTTGTTACAACAACCAAACAGCATGAGTTAAGCACAAGTTTCACTCAGAGACTCTACCGAGCCATTCATTCCTCAGTTCAGATACTCAGGTGGTCCCTGAAACGGTCCCAAAATGTGTCCTTTATAGCCTAGTGAACTAGACCAATTCTTGCTTTGCAGAGTTTGGTCTAGGCACGCTTCATTGGAACCCTCGCAGCCCAAACCACTGCTGTGTCTATCCAATCACAACTCGCTATAGTTTTGGTTGGGCCAATCACAGCGCTCTATATCATGGGCCAATCACAGAGCGGGAGTAGCTGATGACGTCAGCGCTGCGGCCGCGAACGCCGCGAACCCAAGCAACATGGCGGCAACTCGGAAAACACGTTCGTTTGAAACGGCTTTGTCATCAACATTGGATTATTTAGACTCCAACGTGCGTAAGTCTGTCTGATATACTTAGCAGCTTCTTATTTTTATCAAACAAAGTAGTGCAATGTCCCAGTACACCTGATATTCGCGTGTTTTTCAAACAAAAACGACAGAAATCATTGAAGCTAGACGCTATTAAAGCCTCCCGCTTTTCCGTCGCCGTGATTACGTCATGTTGTTCGTCACTCTGATTGGTCCTAGCGCTATCCAATTGCGTGCTGACATTTTGAAAGACAACCGTAGATCCCGCCTCACGACTGAGAGCCGTCAGTGGTTCGTGGCCAGACTATATATACACATATATAGGATGGCTTGCCAGGCTATGTCCTTTAGGGACGGCCCGGTAAAATGGAGTCAAGCGCATACCGTGAAGGTTCGATAGTGGAAATGGGCCTTATATGCTCTCAAAAACAGTAA
>SSNS01001486.1:0-15226 GCA_006937985.1 Aphyosemion australe | reverse complement strand
TCTCCAGTCAAGTAAAGGCAGCATAAAAACTTATAATTGCTTTGTAGGTGAGCAAACTAAGAAAATCAGGAGGGATGAAATCATTTGTTCCTCCAGAGAATTTAGTTGTTGAATTCTAGTAACACAGATGGATCCGTTTCCTCTTTGTTCCTAAAAACCTGTGGATCATTTCCCTCAGATATTCAACAGTTTCTCTTTCCACTATTATTAGTCTGATTCTGTCTCCTTTTGAACTGAAACTGTGATCCACACCTTCATCTCTTCCTTATTGTTGCTGTTCATTCTGTTCCAGTAGGTGGCGCTAATGCACCTTTACGCTGCTCACCAACCGCCACATAACCCGGAAGCTGTTAGCAGCGTTAGCTTGTTGTTTGCTAGCAGCGTTAGCTCGTGGTTCTGGTGTGTGAGGTGACTCTCTGAGGCTCTGCAGCAACAATGTCTTCAGCTCAGTCTCTGAGAGAGTTTATCACAGAGCGGCTAACTGCTGCTGCTGCAGAAATATTCTCCGAGTATGAAAAAACCATCGTCCGCTACGAGGAAGAGATCGATCGTCAGCGCAGACTGCTGGAGCTCAGCTGGAAACCACAGATCAACTTACACAGAATAGGTATGAAACAGCAGCGGGACTCATGTGGTTCTACTGAGGACACAATCTCAGGACGGTCTGCTTGGATCCGTTTGCTGTTCTGAAGCTTTTTGACACAACTGAGCTGAAATCAGTCGCTAAACTTTGTTCCACTTTAGAGAAATAAATCAGTAAATTTTCAGGGATTTTAGCAAGTTTTCAGACACATTTTCATTTTCAGGAACTCCACTAAATCAGTTTAAAAGAGACAAACTTTAAACACTTAGTGAACGTTTCCAGCTGATGTTCTACAATCAGAGACTTGTTTAGAATAGTTTCTGTTAGTCTGATCTGGAACAGGGTGTAGTAATTCTCAAATTTTAGGGGCGCTTCTGCACCCCCAAAAATGGGCTAAAAACGCCCATGCGGGACCATCTCGATTTGTTAACATTAGGGTCGTTTTCACAGGCTTGAAGTAAAAATGTATCAACTTAACCTTCCTTATGCACCTTTCTGTCACCTTTTCTCTGCCTCTACTTTGGACTGTCGTCTCTAGTTTTCCTGCACGCACCGCAGCTTCAATATGATATCTATGAGCTTCACAGCCTGACAGGAAGGAGCCGGTTGGTGTTGGTTTTTCAATATAAAATAAAATGTAACATTTCATGATATTTAAATTCAGTTCAAACACTGATTATGGTTAGTATAAGTGTGTAAATATAGGCTATAACTCTCATATGCTTTACATTGTTTTAGCATATATTTCTGGAAAAAAAGCTCATTCTGAAGGGGGGGGGTGTGGCTTTTATTTTGCCGATTAATTACATATAGAGAAAACCCTGATCATCAGTCCTATTTTCATCAGACTCTCCCAGCCAGCACATGAAGGTGGGCCCCATATATATGGGCAAGCCGTATGGGTCCCACAAGGGTTTGTTCACAGTTTCCATGGTGGCCCCACGGGGGTTTGCCCATGTTTGAGTAAAACCCTCTGCAAACTCACGTGGGGGCTGGTAAAATTTATGTGGGCAAAAATCTTTCTGGGCAAACCCCCATGTGGCCACCGTGGAAATTGCGGACAAACCCTGGTGGGACCCATACGGCTTGCCCGTATAGATTCCATATGGGGCCCACCTATATATGCTGGCTGGGTCTGATGCATCTGAGGAAGGTCTGGATGTTTATTTCTCTATAAAACTCACTTGTAGTACCTGTGTGTCCATCCCCGAAGTCAATAAGTGAATAAATCTGATAGAAACTAAGTCCAGTTCTGCTGTGGGTCAGTCAGACACACACACCTGCTGTGGGTCAGTCAGACACACACACCTGCTGTGGGTCAGTCAGACACACATACGTGCTGCTCTCATCTCTGACTGTAGAACTGTGTGTGGTTATTAGTCAGTTTAAGAGTTCATTATTGTCTAAAACATCTTCAGATGCATCAGATGATTAAAGTGAAGTGTGCTTTCTTATTGTCACATGAATCAGCTTTTAGTTTGGTCTGTTTGTCTGTCCAGAACTCCCACTGCATTATGTCAGGAAAGATGAGGAGGTTCTGACTGACCAGCAGCTCTGGAACCAGGAGAGGACCTCCAGTTTGGACCAGGAACAACCAGAACCTTTACAGGAGGGACCAGAACCTCCACAGACTAAAGTGGAGGAGGATGAGCCACAACCTTTGCAGTTTCTAGAACAAGAGGAGCTCTGCATCAGTCAGGATGAAGAGCAGTTTGTGCTGAAGCTGGAGAATGTTACCTCCCTTGTGACTCCTGCTGATGAGGAAAGAGACCACGATGAACCAGAACCAAACAGACACCAACTCCTTTTTTCACTGTTTCCTGAGGCTGAGATCAGAGCTGCTGCTCCTCCACGGTCACCAGGTGAGGGGGGATCAATGCTAACTTTCCTTACTGTGACATCACAATTGGGGACTTTTTGAAATGGCTCATTTTAGGCACATCATTCCTGAATCCAAACACTGACAGAAAATGAATGGACAGTTTTTATTCACATTTGCAGTGTTTATAGAGGCAGTAGTGACCCACGTGGCATTTTTATGTCACTTGGTTCTTTTTTTAACACAGAAAAGAGATTGTTTTACCTTTTTTCTTGGTGATGTTTCGACCACAGCTGCAGTCTTCTTCAGATCTAAGTCGCTATTAGCGGCTTCGCTTCCTTCTCCGTTTATCCACGGGCAGCAGAGGACAGTGTCGCCCTCTGCTGCCCGCGCTCTCCTCACCGATGACACAGTCTCATGCGTGATTCAATGTGTAAACCCCATCATCTCTATTTATGGTTGTGTGTCCACGTCTCCTTATTTCTATCGCTTCCTTAATCCATCTTTTATATTTTTGTTGTTGGGTGTGATCCTTGTTCTGTCCCAGTCCATTATCTGATTCTCTCTTGTGCAGTGATCTGTTATGGCTGATTTTCTTATTCTACTTTCTGCTTCTTGTTTCACTGCTCTTGTGTGTCTTCTGCTTATTTCTTTCTCAAGTGAAGCCACTAACAACAGCTTAGCTCTGAAGAAGACCGCAGCTGTAGTTGGAACGTCAGCTAGAAAAAAAGGTAAAACAATCTCTTTTGTGTTAAAAAAGAACCAAGTGACATAGAAGAAACACACAGAATGAACGCACAAAAGAAGCTATATTTAAAAAAAATGCCTCCACGGGACGTTTAGAGGTGTGCAGGATGAAAGTACAGTTTTTCTTTTAAAAGCTATGATTAAAAAAATAATCAAAATCTTATTTTGACGGGCACGACACTGGGTTTATGTTTACATCTACTAGCCACTAGAGGGCACCGTTGTGGTAAAAAGTCCGATCAGCAAGGCGAGGTTGGGGCTGTCTAAAATGGCAGACTTGACAAGTCAATTAGCTGATTCTGAGCCCAGAAGATGTTCTAATTGTAAATATTGTTGTAAAACTCACTGGACATGGTGCTGGCTTGTCACCTAATGTGTTGGCAGTGAATCAACATCCTGACGGCTGGAAAATTAGTTCTGTTGTTGCAATACCACCTCTGAACGCTAGAGTTTGCCAGATTGTCCTTGTTCCATATTCAACCTTTAATGCGAGGGTTCATTATTTTCCAAAACATCTTTAGAAGCTTCAGCTGGTTAAAATAAAATGTGTTTTTTTCTTGTTACTAGAACTGTCAAAGTTAACTCATTGTCATGGTAACAAAGTCATTAACTCAGACAAATATATCAGCATTAATGCATTTTCACTTGTCTTGAAAGTGTTGGTTGCTCACTAAAAACTCAAACACATGAAAAATGTCATGCCGCGGTACATTTATGATCTGTAATGAATTTGCAGTTAATCGTGAGTTAACTATGAAACTCATGGGACTGATTCATCCATTTTTGTTGTGTTGATGTTTTAAATTCTTTTATGCATGTACAGCACTTTGGTTCGTCTTCTGGCTGTTGGAAAGTGCTTTATAAATAAAGTTGATGATAGTGTTGTCAAAAGAACCGGTACTTCGGTACCAACCCGGTACTACAAAAATGTTAACGTCACAGTACCAAGATTTCGTAGGTACCGGTAGTACAGAGGACCCGTCTAAACCCGGGTCCCTGATGCGCATGATTTTCGCATTTACTGGGCGCGTGCAGTCGCCTCTAAAGCAACACCGCAAAACACAGAGTCATGGCGAGCGGTGGACCAGCTGATGTGGTAAATAAAGTTAATTGACGGAGAACCCCCGCCCCGCTCTCACTGAGACATAAACGGTCCCTCCAGCATTTAGCGATGAGAACAGCCCCCCCCCCCCCCGACTGCAAAATAAAGATATGGGATACGTAGATGATATATTAGAAATCATACCAAAAGGACAAACTGAAATATTAACAAATCACTTAAACAACATAGATGAAACAACCAACATAAAATTTACATATGAAGAAGAGAAGGACGGCAGCATCACATTCATGGACATGGAAATAACCAGGAAAACAGATGGGACTCTCAACATTAACACATACAGGAAACCAACACACACCGATCAATATCTACTTTGGACATCAGAACATCCAGTGATTCACAAAATGTCAGTAATCAGAACATTATATCACCGAGCCAATATGATAACAGAGGAAAAGGATGTAGGCAAAGAAGATAAACACATATGACAGGCATTAAAAAATTGCGGATACCCAACATGGGCTGTTCGGAAGGATTAGGTTAGCACTGATTCGTTTAGGCTTAATAGTCCACAAGATGGTGTATAAGTCAAAATACAGGAAGGAGGACAGGAACTTGTAACTTCTTTGGCTGTTGTGAGCAGCTGGTTTATTAACATCAATGCTCAGTGATGCCAGCAGTCTGTAATAACACATAATTTGCCATTAAGCCAGATATTTTACAGCAACCGAGGTGAAAAGAACATAAACTCTAAATTACTCAATAAATTGAAACATCTGTGTAAATAAAATTCACCATATAAATGCTAAATTAAGTAAATCTTACATTACATGTTAAATACAGATGAACTCAAACTAAACATGGAGTTGAGGCATTTCCTGATCCAAAACACTAACAAAGAACTCTGGCGCCATCCTGTGGCCACACAAATAATTACAATATGGCGTCACTCAGCAGCGCTCCCTCTTTACTCGCATGTGAAAGTGCGTTGCAGCCACTTAATTGAAGGTAATTAACGATGTATCACATCCCAGCTAACAAATATCCTAATGTAAAGGTGATTTATGAAGGCTAACAGAGGTCATTCACATTTCAAAGAGTAAGGAAGCACCAGAAACGTTTCATTCTCATTACTTATAAGTTAACACACGGCAGACAGAATTTATATAAACAGAGCAGAACACGGTAACTTACTTTCTGTCATTGACTGAACACTCGGAGCATCGTTAATAAAGATGGCACAGGAATGCTGCCTACAACCCAGGTGATAACTAACCTCAACTAACGAGTGAGTAGGCACGCAGCTTATAAAACATATGCCCACGTCACTTCCTCTAACAGAATTTAAAGACAAACTACCAAATAAACAAGAAGCGTCTAAGCCTTTTATACATGGGCAATAAAACAAGGAAGACTACAGACAACAACAGTAAACAAAGACAAACCAAAACAAAGAACCAGAAAACAAGAAAGAACAGAATCGAAACCAGCGATAACCCTACCATACATTAAAGGAATAACAGAAAAAATAAGATATGTAATGTCAAAACATAACAAACACTCCAATAAAACCATACATGACCGTCAAAAAAGGACTAGTACATCCAAAGGACGCAATAACACAGGAACAAAAATGTGGAGTCATTTACGAAATTCCATGCAAACTCTGTAATAAAACATACATAGGAGAGACAGGACGACAACTCAACACACGCAAAATGGAACACAAAAAGGAATGTGAAAAAGAAACAAGCCGAAGGCACACCAGAGCAGCCAAAGAGGAAGCAGAAAACACAATAAGGAAATCAGCCATTACAGACCACTGTGCAAGAGAAACCATATAATGGACTGGGACAGCACACAGATCATAACTACAGAACAACAAAAATACAGACGATGGATAAAGGAAGCAAACGAGATAAGGAGACGTGGACCCAGGACCATGAATAGGGATGGAGTGTACACGCTGGATCATTCATGGGACGTGTTGATCGACCAGGAAGGCGCAGGCTGTAGGGGGCGGCAACGCCCCTTACTGCCTGCAAATAAACAGCGGAAGTGACGCCGTCAAGTCGGCGTGACTCTGAAGATGGCGACAGTAGTCGCCGAAACCGTCAGTGATTAAAGGTAAATGAAACATCGTAATACTGTGTTAAAACAAGAAAAAACAATGTAGTCCCTCCAGCATGTCCCGGGTCTTCCTTTAGGTCTCCTCCCGGTTGGACGTGCTCGGAAAACCTCATCAGGGTGGCATTCAGGAGGCATCCTAACTAGATGCCTGAGACACCTCAACTGGCTCCTCTCGATGTGGATGAGCAGCGGATCTAGTCCGAGCCCCTCCTGGATGACCGAGCTTCTCAACTTATCTCTAAGGGAGAGCCCAGGGATTGATCACAGGACTGATCATGATTTTTAAAAAATTGTTGATTGATGGCCCTAATTGTTTCATTAATCAAAGTTTTCTTTTGTCTTTTAACCTGTCCAGAACTTCCACAGCATCATGTCTGGGAAAAGGAGGAGGTTCTGACTGTCCAGCAGCTCTCTAACCAGGAGACCATCTCCAGTTTGGACCAGAAGGAACCAGAACCTCCACTGATCAAAGAGGAACAGCAGGAACTCTGTATCGGTCAGCATGAAGGGCCGTTCATTCTGAAGCTGGAAAATGTTTCCTTCATGGTGACTTCACCTTCTGAAGAAACAGACAGCTGTGAACCAGAACCAAACAGGAACCAACCCCTGTGTCAGAGTTCTACTGAAGCTGAGAACCAAGATCAGGATGGATGCAGGAATGAAAACTCAGAATTAAACAGAAATGAAGAACTAACACAAAATAAAAGATGTCAACAAACCAAAGGTCACAGAGACAGTGTAGACAGTCAGAAACTAAAAAGGCACAAGAGGGCTTATAGAGATAAGAGATCATTTTCATGTAAAATCTGTGGAAAATCTTTCAGTTACAAGAGTGTTTTAACTCTTCACGTGAGAACTCACACAGGTGAGAAACCATTTAGATGTAAACCCTGTGGTAAATGTTTTACTCAGAATAGTGACTTGACTAAACACATGAGAACTCACACAGGTGAGAAATCATTTAGATGTAAAACTTGTGGTAGATGTTTTCCTCAGAATAGTGACTTGACTAAACACATGAGAACTCACACAGGTGAGAAACCTTTTAAATGTACAACCTGTGGTAAATGTTTTTCTCTGAATAGTAACTTGACTAGACACATGATGACTCACACAGGTGAGAAACCATTTAAATGTAGAACCTGTGGTAAATGTTTTTCTCTGAATAATAACTTGACTATTCACATGAAAACTCACACAGGCGAGAAACCATTTAGATGTAAAACTTGTGGTAAATGTTTTTCTCAGAATAGTAACTTGACTAGTCACATGAAAACTCACACAGGTGAGAAACCATTTAGATGTACAACTTGTGGTAGATGTTTTTCTCAGAATAGTAACTTGACTAGTCACATGAAAACTCACACAGGTGAGAAACCATTTAGATGTAAAACTTGTGGTAAATGTTTTTCTCAGAATAGTGACTTGACTAGTCACATGAGAACTCACACAGGTGAGAAACCATTTAGATGTAAAACTTGTCGTAAATGTTTCTCTAGGAGTGGACACTTGAGTAGTCACATCAGAACTCACACAGGTGAGAAACGTTTTAGATGTAAAACTTGTGGTAAATGTTTTTCTATGAATAGTGACTTGACTAAACACATGAAAACTCACACAGGTGAGAAACCATTTAGATGTAAAACTTGTGGTAAATGGTTTCCTCAGAGTAGTCACTTGACTAGTCACATGAGAACTCACACAGGTGAGAAACCATATCTATGTAAAACTTGTGGTAAATGTTTTTCTCAGAGTAGTCACTTGACTGGTCACATGAGAACCCAACATCAGTGTTGCTAACTCAACGACTTCGTTGCTGTTCCCTACCCACTTTTTGACCCCCCCCCCCCAACAACTTTTTATTCCAAACAGCCGCTAGCGACAAACCTTTTCTAAGGACTCTTTGCTACTTTCTGTAAAACTTTCTTGGACATATTGTCAAAATGAGTTGAGCTCTCCTTCTACCCATGCAAAGGAACAAAGGTCGTCACTGTCACCCACAGAGACATTTGTTCCTAGAGCCAGATTAGCAAAAAACCCAGTTTGCGCTCTGCACCATCTTTCCATGAGCCAGGAAAGAGAATGATCTGTGCATGTGCGCGAGGATGATCACGTTACATCGACTGACCAATCATGAACCTTTCTAGGCCGGGCCAAGGAGAAAGGTAGAGCTGCAGAGTTGGAGACCGCCGATTTAGGCCTGGTGTTGATTCACGCTTCTACTGTTAGAGACGGGACAGGCGTGAATCTGCTGCCTCTGGGTCTGCAGCCGTCAGGCACTTTGGTCCTGCCTGCATTAGGCAAATAACAAAGTCAGCGGGAGTTTGAACCATCGTCCTGTTAACACACGCAGCTCTGTGGCTCATCGGAATTTCCTTCAGTGACACGGGGATGCTATTATATCATGACACCCTCAGAAACCAAAATTTCTGAGAAACAAAATACTTCAGACACTAAAAAAGGAAAAGTGTTGTGGGTTAAGTCAAATGTGTGATTACAGTCATATGTATATGTTTTTTGTTTTCATTTTAGATGTTGAGGGGGAAATGAACGCCAATGTTGCGCGATGACATCAATGTGCAAATTAGCGTGTGACGTCATCTGGGTGAACTTCAGCTACTTTCTGTCGGAGGCAGTTGGTCAGCATGCTGAAAAGTCTTCCATGTTTGATCTGTAGAGCGAGATTCAGCCAAACATTTTCTTTAACTTCTCATGTAAAATTTCACACTTGATATTTTTTTCATTAAATGTGTTTGTTAAATGTTTTCCTCACCAAAGTCACCTGACTCAACATGAGAATTCATTCAGTTAAGAAAAGAGATTTTAAAATTTAGTCCTTGATGCATTAAGAGTATACTAGCCTAGTTTGACACAGATAAAAAAAAATTTGTGGTGTTAATTCATGATAATTTTTTGTGGCTTTGCCCTTTTATTTAAATCTGCTTTTATGCTTTCTTTTTTAGAACAGGTCATTGTTTTTATTAAACCTGTTATTTGTTTCTATAATATAAATAAAGATCCAGTTGATGCAAAGGTGTGTGTGTGTGTATCTGTGTGTATGAAAAAGGATGTCGTGGATGTCCCAGGTTATGCGGGTGAACGAGAACAATTGTGTCCAGCAAAGTCTCGCTGGTTGTAGAGGGTTTGCAGACAAACGAGAAAGAGGACAAGATTTGAAGGTTTTTAAATGTCTTAATGGTCTTTCAGAACTGCTACTACCATATGAGCCTTCACGGTCTCTGCGATCCTCTGGCAGCCGTCTCCTCGTTATGCCAAAAGTCAGGACACATGCTCAAGGCATGTAGTGGGATAGATCCACCTACATTTACTTTTTCAATCACTTTGTTTTGTTGTCTTGTTTTTTATCCATCCATCCATCCATCCATTTTCTCCCGCTTATCCGGAGTCGGGTTGCGGGGGCAGCAGCTTAAGGAGGGAAGCCCAGACCTCCCTCTCCCCAGCCACTTGGGCCAGCTCCTCCGGGGGAATCCCAAGGCGTTCCCAGGCCAGCCGAGAGACATAATCTCTCCAGCGTGTCCTGGGTCTTCCTTTGGGTCTCCTCCCGGTTGGACGTGCCCGGAAAACCTCACCAGGGAGGCGTCCAGGAGGCATCCTAATCACATGCTCGAGCCACCTCAACTGGCTCCTCTCGATGTGGAGGAGCAGCGGGTCTACTCCGAGCCCCTCCCGGATGACCGAGCTCCTCACCCAATCTCTAAGGGAGAGCCCAGCCACCCTACGAAGAAAACTCATTTCGGCCGCTTGTATCCGCGATCTCGTTCTTTCGGTCACTACCCAAAGCTCGTGACCATAGGTGAGGGTAGGAATGTAGATCGACCGGTAAATTGAGAGCTTCGCCTTTCGACTCAGCTCTCTCTTCACCACGACAGACCGGTACAACGCCCCCATCACTGCAGATGCAGCACCAATCCGCCTGTCGATCTCACGCTCCACCCTTCCCTCACTCGTGAACAAGACCCCGAGATACTTAAACTCCTCCACTTGGGGCAGGACCTCGTCCCTGACCTGGAGAAGGCATTCTACCCTTTTCCGACTCAAGACCATGGTCTCGGATTTAGAGGAGCTGATTCTCATCCCAGCTGCTTCACACCCGGCTGCGAACTGCTCCAGCGAAAGCCGGAGATCACGTTCTGACGAAGCCAACAGGACCACATCATCTGCAAAAAGCAGAGACCTGATCCTTAGGCCACCAAAACGGATCCCCTCACCACCTTGGCTGCACCTAGAAATTCTGTCCATAAAAGTTATGAACAGAATCGGTGACAAAGGGCAGCCTTGGCGGAGTCCAACTCTCACCGGAAACGAGCCCGACTTACTGCCGGCAATGCGGACCAAGCTCTGACACTGGTCGTACAGGGACCTAACAGCCCGTATCAAGGGGCCTGGTACCCCATACTCCCAGAGTANGCCTGTGCTTATAACTCAAGAAGTCTTTATTCCAATCCCAACTGAGCCCAAGGGTGGTCTCCATGGGGTTGGATTTGTCCTCTGCTAGCCACAGATCCAGGCCCTGTGATCTAGCTTCAGGAGGTAAGTGGCGTAACACACTTGGATTATTGCAAGCCCACTGCCGCAACTCAAAGCCACCCGACTTCAGCAAATCTTTCAGTCGGTCCACAAGAACTCTGGCTTCTCCTGGGGACTCAACACTCTGTAGACAGTTGTCTACATAAAAGCACTTCTCAATGGAGAATCTCAGGTTGTCATCAGGTTGGGTATGTTGTATTACATGACTCTGTAAGGCGAATGTTGCACAGCAGGGACTTGAGGTGGTCCCAAAGGGTAAGACCTGCCACTCAAAGATTTTAGGGGGTTCATCCGTCTTTAAATCCCGCCAAAGGAACTTCAGGAGGGGTCTGTCTTCAGGGAGGAGGCGTACTTGATGAAACATCCCCTTAATATCTGAACTCACTGCTATGGGATGCTCACGGAACCTGATGAGCACCCCCAACAGTGAAGCTCCAAGATTAGGACCTGGCAGCAGAAACTGGTTCAGGGACTGTCCGAGGTATGGGTGGGAGCAGTTGAATACGAGTCTGTTCTTTCCGTTATGACTGACGAGATGATGTGGGATATACCAGTTCTCCTTTGAAGAAGATTCATTGGTAACTTCTTTCACAACTCCTGACTGGATCAACTTCTCCATTTCTGTTTTGTAGGCATCTGCCTGTTTGGGATCCTTCAAGAGACGTCTCTCAGTGCTTCGAAGCATGGGCATAACAGATTCCTTCGGTGCATTCAATAGCGGCATATGTGCATGTCGAAGGAGAGGTGTAGCATACCTCAAGACTCCCTCCACCATTTCACGAGTAGTGTTAGCTTCTAGTAAAGCCACAGCCTGTTGATCTTGTCTTGACCTAGTAACTTCCTTTTCAGGTCTGTAAGGCACAGTATCCAGCTGCCAGAGTCGCTCTACATGTCTGAATAGCTCATCTGCTCGGGAGGAGGTGTAGAGACATAGAGGAGGCTGGATCTGCCGCCCCATAAAAAGACTTGGCCCCTGAAGGGTCCACCCCAGCCGGGTGTGGACAGCAGCAGGGCTGCCAGGTGGGCCGAGTCGCACTGGCTCTATGGGGGTGATCAGCTGGGGCTGGTCTGAGCCGATGAGGAGCAGTGGCTTAGCTTCCTTCAAAGCAGGCACCGGGATCCCCTGCAGGTATTTGTACTTCCGTCGAAGCTGATCGATAGGATAGGTATGATGAGCTAAGTCGAGGCGATCAGCTGTGAAAGCTCCATCAATCTGGTATTGGGACCCAGGATTAGTAGCTGCCGAGACACTGAAGGATACTTTACGTCCGTGAAGCATCTGAATGTCTTGGCGAACAGTGCGTAATGGAAGGTCTTCAGGGGTGCCCGTAAGACCCAGAATCTTTGCTGCAGCAGGAAGCAACATTGTCCTCTCAGAACCATCATCCAAGATAGCAAAGGTGTCTAGAGTCAGTTGTCCCTGGCGTAGGAGAACAGGTACGATCTTGAGCATAACACGATTGCTGGCTCCATGTCGATCAAGATAAAGGGAACCGGAAGTTGAGGTGGTTAGACAACTTCCCCCTTTTTCCGCTATGGCAGTGTTGCTTCTGTCAGTTCTGGCATTTATCTCATGAAGAGCCAGCAGATGTTTTCCCTGACAGATACTGCAGGGTTTCTTCAGCGTGCACTGTGCAGCTAGATGAGTTCGGGCACAGCGCCAGCATCGTTTGTTTACTTGGATCCACTCTTTGATTTCCTCTTTGGAGAGCTTGGCTACATCATCACATTGACTGAAGTAGTGTTCTGTGCCCTCGGTGGAAGAACAGTAGGCACAGTAGGCTTTGCTCTTTACCTTCCTGCTTCCTCGATTCTCATTTTGCGACAGAGTGCTTTGTTCTGAACGTCCCTTAATGTTATGCAGGACTGTCACCGTTTGTTTGCTGGGACGGGCCTCACTCTTTGCCCCACTCCTTTCTCTCCTGCCCTTTTCAGCAACTTGGTTGTCAAACCCTTGGCACCATGACTCATAGCGAAGCCATTCAGATAAGTCATACAGGGTGTAAGTGCCTCCAGGTTGTTTAAACTGATGTCGCCGGAAATCAGCTCTTTGTTCTGCAGGGAGCTTGCTTATTAGGCGGGCAACATGAGAGCCACAGTTCAGTTCCACCTGCCCTTCAAGCCCTAATGTTTGTAACAGCCCAACTAGTGACTGCACCTGGAGCGAGAACCTTTGGAAGGCGATGGTGTCCCCTCGCCTTATTTCCGGACCATCTAGGACACTTGCTATCTTCCTTAAAGCGAGCTGATGAGGCTGTCCATATTTCTCATGGAGGGCTGCCATGGTGTCAGTATATGGTTTCAGTGAGTTCAGGTAAGCATCAGCTATTAGCATTATGGGCAGCAGTAGCTCAGGAGGTAGAGCGGGTTGTCCAGTAATCGGAAGGTTGCAGGTTCGATCCCGGCTCCGGCCAGAGAATGCTGCTGTGTGTCCTTGGGCAAGACACTTAACCCGCCTTGCCTGCTGGTGGTGGTCGGAGGGACTGGTGGCGCCAGTGCTCGGCAGCCTCGCCTCTGTCAGTGCGCCCCAGGGCAGCTGTAGCTACATTGTAGCTCATCCCCACCAGCGTATGAATGTGTGTGTGAATGGGTGGATGACTGATTGTGTTGTGAAGCGCCTTGGGGGGTTGTAGAACACTAAGAAGGCGCTATACAAAATACAGGCCATTTACCATTTCTAACTTGAGCTGATCCACCAGTATTTGATACTTGAAGAGCTCAGTTGCATTAGTAGGAAGTAGATTCTCCAGAGCCATTCGAAGTCTGGTGAACTCAGAGGGATCTGAATGAACTTAGGAATGGTTGGTTTAGGTCCCCTATAAACGATCTCAGCTGACAGAGGGGTGGCTGGGTGAATCCAGCCCGACATTCCACCGGCCGCATCAGTGACCGTAGAGGGGGGATTTGCTGGAACCGGCTCTGGGTTTGGCAAACCTGCATTACTCGGGGCCCCACAAGAAGATGGTCCAGGATGTTGCATAAAGGCATGCAACACATTTCCTTTATGAGTTGCAGGGTCTGGAGGCTGAGCAAAGTGGTGGGTTGACAGGGGAGGCTTGTTGGGCAAACAAGTTGTATTAGGCAGAAAACTATACAGTAGACCATCATGTTGTTGTTCCTCAAATTTAAGACTTGTGAATTGTCTGGGCAGGTCTTCCTCAGGTTCAGGCCATGGCGGTGGGTCAGGCCACACGTCCTCATCCACTTCTTGTGACTTCGGGTTAGGAATGGCGGTACAGACTTGTTCAGCAACACTTATGGTGGGCTTATTACTTTCATACTTGGAAGCATTCAACTGAGCCATATCCTTCCTCAGTGAGTGAGCAACTTCAATCAATGCTTTAATGTCAGTCCTTGCTTCATTAAGTTCTCTCAAGCCCTCTTGAAACACTTGCTGTGATTGGAATAACTTCTCTCTTTCTTCCTGCAAAGCTCTGAATTCCATTTGAGCTGGATGGATTGAGGATCCCAGCAGGTTAGAGGGGGTTAATACAGGTGGGAGGTCCATATTGACGCTCTTCCAATGTTCACTTCTTCCCAGTGGAGGGGGTGTGTTATAACAGGCTGCATTTCTATCACTGTAAAGGGACTGTGTATTTCTGTACTGAGGTGGGACTACTCCCCTTCTGCTGGGGGACTGTGGGGTGTTCCACTGCAGCATTTCCCTGTCTTGCTGACCCGTATAGTCCACTTCGAAGTCATAAAATCTGCTTGGTCGGCGTACCTGCCGTTTAGGCCTCACGTCAGGTAATGTCACTCCATCTGGCTCCATCTTGTGAACTAAATCCGGCTCGAAGGACCAAATGTTCGGAAGGATTAGGTTAGCACTGATTCGTTTAGGCTTAATAGTCCACAAGATGGTGTATAAGTCAAAATACAGGAAGGAGGACAGGAACTTGTAACTTCTTTGGCTGTTGTGGGCAGCTGGTTTATTAACATCAATGCTCAGTGATGCCAGCAGTCTGTAATAACACATAATTTGCCATTAAGCCAGATATTTTACAGCAACCGAGGTGAAAAGAACATAAACTCTAAATTACTCAATAAATTGAAACATCTGTGTAAATAAAATTCACCATATAAATGCTAAATTAAGTAAATCTTACATTACATGTTAAATACAGATGAACTCAAACTAAACATGGAGTTGAGGCATTTCCTGATCCAAAACACTAACAAAGAACTCTGGCGCCATCCTGTGGCCACACAAAGAATTACAATATGGCGTCACTCAGCAGCGCTCCCTCTTTACTCGCATGTGAAAGTGCGTTGCAGCCACTTAATTGAAGGTAATTAACGATGTATCACATCCCAGCTAACAAATATCCTAATGTAA
>SSNS01001485.1:0-12546 GCA_006937985.1 Aphyosemion australe | reverse complement strand
CATAGCCCTTTTTATAAGACACACCATGCCGGCAAATCAGCGTAATATTACCGCAACATGTTTCTTATGAACGCGCCTTCGTGCCGCCAAGCTTGGTAGTAATATTGCGGTAATATTGCGACTTCGCCGGTCTTATAAACGACATTAAGCCTTGGCGCAACAGAGGGAGGTGTCATGACCATGTGATGAATTAATGCTGTGCTCCGGCCGGGAATTATGTTAAAAATGAAAGTAAACACGCGCTTAAGTTTCACGTTTGTAAACAGAACCAGCTGAGATGATTAACTGGACCGATGCGGTGCTCCGGGAGCTTCTCTCTGTTAGATCTGCAGCTCAGATCATCTGACAGCTCACAGGGATGGTGGAGGACACACACCTGTAGCTGGTTGTTAAAATATAAACTTAACGAGTGCGGCTTCGATCGCAATAAAAAGCAAGTTATGTCCAAGATACACTGAAGTCCGCAACAGTGCAGAGAACGCCCCCATACCTCCTTTTTGCCGCCATCGCGTAATCTTTTATAAAACGGACATGATTGCGCAACATTATCGCCACGGTCTGAGCTCTTATAAACGACCTAACGCTCCCTGATGCCGCATCGGCGTTGCGGCAAATTGGCGGCATTGTTTTATAAAAAGGGCTATTGATTGGTCAAAGACAACACCCAAATTTCTCATGTTTGACAGCAGAAGCTAAATGACCAAGTTGTTGACTAATCAGAGGAGCCATGCTCTCAGGGGCAATGATCAGACATTCAGGCTTTTCAGAGTTTAACTGAAGGAAGTTATCTTCTAGCCAGCTAGTGATCGCTGATAGGCACTCTAGAAGTTCAGCCAGTTTATAGAACTCAGAATCCTTAAAGGAGCAGTACAGCTGAATGTCATCTGCATATAGGTGATAAGAGACTTTTTGAAAAGCATCAATTATCTGTCCAAGAGGGTGTATAAATAATAAAAACAGGAGTGGTCCTAAAACAGAGCCTTGGGGTACCCCACAGAACATGTTTGTGGAATCTGACATGATTTGGTTTATACAGACACTGAAACTTCTGTTAGAAAGGTACGATCTGAACCAGTCTAGAACAGTTCCAGAGATTCCCAACAAGTCATGAAGTCTGTTAATTAAGGTGCTGTGATCAACAGTGGCAAAAGCTGCAGAAAGATCCAACAATAGTAAGACTGTAAATTCCCCGTTGTCTGCAGCCATCATGATGTCACTGGAAACTTTAATCAAAGCTGTTTCTGTTGAATGATTTTTACGAAAACCAGATTGGAATTTATCAAAGTTGTTGTGAATTTCCAGAAAAGTAATCAGTTGATCGGCCACAACTTTTTTGAAGATTTTAGAGATAAAGGGCAATTTAGAAATGGGTCTGTAATTATTAGGCTGAGAGGAGTCCAAACTGGGTTTTTTCAGGATCGGTTCAACAACAGCATGTTTGAAAACAGAAGGTACAGAGCCAGATTGGAGAGATAGATTAATAAAATCCACAATGCATGGGCCAATTTGATCAAAGACCTTAAAGCCCTTTTTATAAGACACACCGTGCCGGCAAATCAGCATAATATTACCGCAACATGGCGGCATCACGTTGCGGGAATTTTGCGGCATTCTTGCCGCCACGCTTGGTAGTAATATTGCGGCTTCGCTGGTCTTATAGCCTTGGCGCAAAAGAGGGAGGTGTCATGACCATGTGATGAATTAATGCTGCGCTCCAGTCGGGAACTTTATTAAAAATGAAAGTAAACACGCGCTTAAGTTTCACGTTTGTAAACAGAACCAAACAGAGATGATTAACTGGACCGATGCGGTGCTCCGGGCGCTTCTCTCTGTTAAATCTGCAGCTCAGATCATCTGACAGCTCACAGGGATGGTGGAGGACACACACCTGTAGCTGGTTGTTAAAATATAAACTTAAGGAGCGCGGCTTCGATCGCAATAAAAAGCAAGTTATGTCCAAAATACACGGAAGTCCGCGACAGTGCAGAGACCGCCCCCATTTTTGCCGCCATCGCGTAATCTTTTATAAAACTGACATGATTGTGCAACATTACCGCCACGGTCTGAGCTCTTATAAACGACCTTAGGCTCCCAGATGCGGCATCGGCGTTGCGGCAAATTGGCGGCATTGTTTTATAAAAAGAAACATGTTGCAGTAATATTGTGCTGATTTGCCGGCATGGTGTGTCTTATAAAAAGGGCTATAAACGCACATTAAGCGTTGGCGCAACAGAGGGAGGTGTCATGATCATGTGATGAATTAATGCTGCGCTCCGGCCGGGAATTATGTTAAAAATGAAAGTAAACACGCGCTTAAGTTTCACGTTTGTAAACAGAATGTCCAAAATACACGGAAGTCCGCGACAGTGCAGAGACCGCCCCCATACCTCCTTTTTGCCGCCATCGCGTAATCTTTTATAAAACGGACATGATTGCGCAACATTACCGCCACGGTCTGAGCTCTTATAAACGACCTAACGCTCCCTGATGCCGCATCGGCGTTGCGGCAAATTGGCGGCATTGTTTTATAAAAAGGGCTTAATAAGAAGCAAAGTGGTTGGGAGAAAATCAACAGGGCAGGAAGTTGGTTTCATGTTTTTCTGAATGAGACAGATGTCCTGGAGATTTACAGGAGTAAAGAAGGACCATGATTGGGAGGGAGGTGGCTGGATGGGAGAACAGGAAGAGGATGGGGGTGAGAAACTTCTCAAAGAATGCAAGAAAGTTGTTACAGTCAGACCTTGAGAATACAGGCATGTGAGGTGAAACAATCTGGTTTATGGTGTCGAACAAGACTTTAGAATTATTTTTGTTTGAGGAAATCAGCTGAGCAAAGTAAACAGCCCTGGAGTTTGTGATCATCTCATTCAGAGATGTTATGAGTTCCTTAAAGTGCAGCCTATGAACTTCTAATCTAGTTGACTTCCAACGCCTCTCAGCTTGGCGGCATGTCCTTCTGAGACTGTAAATATTTTCATTCATCCAAGGACTTTTTCTTCCTTGTGACACAGTGCTTTGTCTAACCGGAGCCACATTATCTAAGATACAAGAACATTGCTGATTAAGCGAATGGATAAAGGAGTTTGGATCATCACCATGAACTAAGCTGCTGTCAAATAATGCAGAAAATCTATCCACTGCTGACTGATTAATGATGCGTCTTTCTGATTTCAGTTTGTGAGGGACAGGATCAATGATAGACTGGACATTAAAGATAATGCAGCTGTGGCCACTCACATGAACCTCTTCAACATGTAAATGGTTGATGTTTAGTCCTAAAGAAAACACCAGATCCAGAGTATGACCCATTTTATGTGTGGGGCCTGAAACGTGCTGTTCAAAGTTAAAGACTCTGTAATAGATATGAACTCTACTGCTGTGCTACAAGCAGGGTCATCAATGTGTAAATTAAAGTCACCGAGAATTAAAACCTTTTATAGTTTGAACATAGATGATAATTCAGCAAATTCAGAGAGAAAAAGGCCAGCTGGACTGGGAGGTCGATAAATTAAAATACAGTGAAAAACATTTTGTAATCCAACTTTGATAACCTGACATTCAAAAGTAATACAAGGGCCACTTTTCATCAAATTACAGACATGTTTGTCCTTAAAGATCACAGCAAGACCTCCACCACAACGTGATGGGCGTGGTGTGGTAAACACAGAGCAATCTGGTGGACAAAGTTCATTGAAATGCACAAAATTTCCATCTTCCTGTCATGTCTCCGTAAGACATAAATATTCTAAGCCCTCTTTGATGAACAGCTCATTTAAAATGAATGATTTGTTTGAAATGGAACGGGCATTTAACAGAGCACACTGAACTGAATCTTGGAGATCATTTGTCTTCTTAACCTTTGGAGAGGGATGGGTCGTAAATAAGGGTGCACCGATTGCAGTTTTTGGCTGATCACCGATCTTGAGAAAAACCTGACTTGCCGATACTGATTTTTGCCGATACCAATTTTACCTTAACTAAAAGCAGATTACGTCAATGTTTCAATTTCCTTTTATTGAGAAAACCAATATGAATACTCATGACACAATACCAGTTTCAACTGGACATGAGGTAATGTTCTCAAATATAAATGAACATACTTAGCATTGCTGTTTGAACTACAAAATCACATTTGTTCCTTTAGACTTTTGATTTTCTAATTTTGAAAACAAAACTTTTGTACCTGTTTTGACACACTTGTCCAAAAAAATTATTCTATAGCAATGATCTGATTTAACATTAACTAGGGGTGCACCAATTGCAGTTTTTGGCTGATCACCGATCTTGAGAAAAACCTGAGATCAAGGCCGATAAACCGGTTTGCCGATCAATCGGTGCACCCCTAGTCGTAAACATCTGGTGCGTTTCTGGGTTCTCCGGCCATAAAAACAGTTTATATCCTTGCAGGATGATACATGAACTGGAATAGGAAAACTTTCAGGTCTGTCAGCAGAAGATAAAATTGTGGGGACAGTGACCCTTGGAAGGCATACAGATGATGGTTGCATTGGGGAATGATTATAGAGGGCAATGTTGTTTAGAGTGGTGGTGCAAGCGATGGCTGAAGAAGGTGTAGATGGCTGGGATATGGACCGTCATGTCTGTGAAAAGGAATCCACCATAGATGTATATCTATGGGACTGCACAGCGTACCTGATGTTAGCGGTTAGCATGCTCAAGCCATGTCGGTTAGGGTGTACACCATCTCGCCTGAAAAAAGAAAACCGCTCCCAAAACAGGTTGAAGTTATCAATGAAACCAAAACTGAAGGATCTGCAAGCAGACTGAAGCCAGGAATGGAGAGAGAGCAGGCGGCTGAAACTTCCACGTCCACGAGAAACTGTGGGAATTGGGCCAGAGATGAAAACAGACATTCCACTGCTCTTCAGGATGTCAAAGAGATGGTTAAAATGCTGCTGTGTGATGACAGACTCACGACGTGTAACATAATTTGATCCCACATGAATGGTCACTCTCTTAACTGAAGTTGGGATGGAGCACAGCAGACCAGGAAGTATATCCAGCATAGCAGGGACGGTGGCTGATGGAAAACATCTCGTCATGACATTGAAGAAACAGACATTCCTGATTATTGAGTCACCTACCAGCAAAGTGGTAGATGAAAACAGTGGACGAGGTGCAGATGATTGGGTTCCTTTGGAGTAGTGGAGGATTCTGGGTTTGTGTTCCTGTGGAGGACTGGAGGGTAGGAGGCGAGGGACCGGCTGTTTGTCTAGTCATGGCCTAAAGTGTGAAAACTGACTTAGGAGTTGGTTTCCACCAAGATGTCCTCTTGTCAGATGTCCTGGTTTTCTTCTGAGAACAGCTCTGTGCCTTTGAGCTATCGTTAAAGATGACTGATTATGATTTTTCCCAGTAAGTGTTCAAGTACACTGTTAGTTTTTGCATTTTTTTAATGAACAAAATCTGATTTTTGACTTTACCAATTTGGCCATTTCCTTGAAAAGTTTGGGCACCCCTGATTTAAACAGAAAGGCGTTTCTGTAAGGTGGAGACTACTTTAGCTGGTTCAGACCAGTTTAGCTCCGCTCTGGTTTTCCTCCAACTTGTCAAAGAAAAAACCCTCAAATGTCCATGAATGACCTACAAACGCACCAAAATAAATGAAGTCAAATTTACCCCAAACCTCCAGTTCAATGACCTACAGCAGGGGTTCCCAAAATGTTTTCTTTGAGGACCCCCTTTCTCGTGTCCAAGATAAGCCAGGACCCAAACCCAACTCCTACACGCATAAACACATTAAATGTGATCATTTACAAACTTTCTACAGATATACTGAGTTATAACTTTTATATGGAGTTCTGATTATACTGTAGGGTGTGTTATTGGGATTTTATAAATGAAATTTTTACAAAAAAAATCTTGCTAACCTCACAACCTCAGCAAAGACAACATTTTGGGGACCCCCTGCAATCTTGTGGGTCCCGACCCCCAATTTGGGAACCCCTGACCTACAGCTTGGACTGTTGTGTGTCCCGTCCCATCTCACTTCCTGTTGGCTGGTCTCTCTAGACCTGAGCCCTCTAGAGTTGGTTAGCGTGTGTTTTCTGTAACATGTTTCTAAAACCTGTCAGGGGGACATTAGGGACAGAGACAAACACTGAAGGGTCCACATGCAGCCCGTTTAAATCTGATGAAGGAACACAGTTCAGTTAGGGAGAATGTCCATGTGACTGCACCGGGACAATGTCTTTGTCTCTGTAGACTCACTCAGCTGTTTCCTCCTTCCCTCAGGGACCTCATCAAGAAGCTCCTGGTCATCGACCGAGCCAGGCGACTTGGCAACATGAAGGTAAGCGAGTTTGACTTCCTGTCTCTCCAGTAGTTGTCCGTGTTTCAGACCTACAGAAGGACTTTAGATGTCTGCGGTCTTAGAAGTAGGACGGTCCAAGAACCTGCTCGGTCCAAGACTCACCAGTTTGGAGTCAAATGGATCAGTTGATTTTATGATGACTACAGGTCAAAGGTCAGGGCAGATCAGGATAGGTTGAACAGTGGTGACGGACTGATGACTGACCTCCATGTTCCACCAGATGAAGGGTCCTGGAGGACCTTCATGTTCTGACCTGTAGTTTATTTTACCTGACGACTAGTTAGAAACCAGTCAGAGACCAGCTAGACCAGGGCCCTGACTTCCTGTTGAGGACAGGTCCTTTTCCTGATGGACTCTGCCTTTATTCTGACTCAGATGTGCCGGATGTGTTTCAGAACGGGGCGGACGATGTGAGGAAGCACCGCTGGTTCAAGACCGTAGACTGGGAAGCCGTCCCTCTGAGGAAGCTGAAGGTGAGTATCATCTCCTGTCCCTCAGAGGACAGTGGTCCTCCTTGTCCCGCTCTTTGTTTGTTTTTCTCATTTTTGTAACAAGACCCGACTGACCTGGTTCTGACTTCCACCTGAACGTGATCTGTGAAGGTGATCAGGTTTGGACCTGTCAGAGTGAGTCTGGCTCAGGTTTAAGTCCTGTCCTGTTTGTGTTCCAGCCTCCGATCGTTCCCAAAGTCTCTCACGAGGGCGACACCTCTAACTTCGACGTTTACCCAGAGAGCGACTGGAAGAAAGACCCGCCCGTGCCTCCGAAGGACCTGGAGACATTCAGCAGCTTCTGAGCCTTCAGTCTACTCCAGTGGACCCCTGAAACCCGTCCAGATGCTGTGATCCAGATGCTTTTATTTATCGGACTGACTGTTGTTTTTATCTCTTATGCAAAAGCTTCTGGTTCCGTTGGACCCAAACGACTGTTACTTTCTACGAGGATCAGGTTGTTTTTTATCAGCACCTTTTCTAGTTTCTCTTGTTTTGTAAACGACTCCAGACTGCTGCTGGAATCAGCTGATTGTATTTAAGGGTTTGAGCAGCAGCAGCAGCGCAGGAAGGTGCCTTACATCAGGTGTCTCCGTCACTTAAAGCCCACTAGAGTGGTGCTGGTGGAACCCTCTGAGGTTCTGTGGACTGTTACTTCCTGTCACGTCTCTGCAGCAGCTTCCTTCAGTGTTACTGTAAAGTCACAGCGTGGTGTCGTACTGTATCAGGTCTTGTTCTTCAGAGGCAAGTCATGATGGGTCAAAGGTCATGCATGTTCCTCTTCAGTGTGGTCAGTATTTATCATCTCAGCGGCTTCTGTTTAAATATAAAAACCTTCAGTGGTTCTAATGACCTATAAAGACCTCAGACCTGCTGCTCTAGGGAGGACCTCCGTTAGGACTTCCAATCTCAGTTCCTCTGTGGGTTAGTGGACCACTTCTCCTGTGTGGACTCTGTGTGTCTCCAGTCATCGATCTGATGGACATTTAGACCAGTTCCTGAGTAGAAATCATCACAGCACCTTTAGATCAGAGCTTCAGCTCCAGAAGAAACCCCTAACTTCTGTCGTTTTGTCTCTGTTACCATATTTTCCTGACATGTCCACCTCTGTTTTACTGTGAGCGGTTTTATTATGCATGAGTGTCTCGACTCCTTACAGCAACATGTTTACTTACAGAGTCCTGATGTGACATCACCAACCAGTAAACATTTCAAACACTAACGTGTCGGAGTTTCTCTGAACACACCTCATGTTTCATCACAGCTCAGCAACACGCTGAGGGAGTCCTGCAGGAAGATAGGAAGGAGACTTCAAATTCATTGTATTGAGTATAATTATAGCAGGTATACTACTTACCACTCATACTATACTAGAAAATGTACTGGTTAAATAGGATTTTTTTGGACTAAATTGGAATGTTTCTATGTTTAAAACGGTGCACTTTCAAGTACATTCATGTATATACCACTAGTGTATTCAGTGTGTACTTCTCTTCCACATTAAGTATACTATAAACTTTTATTAACGTAGAATGATTAAATCTGAAAAACACCATGGGGGTATGTGAGAGCATAATGTGGAGAACGATTTTGACATGAATCCTTTTAAAACATAACTATAAATACCTGCTTAAACCATTAAAAATGTATTTCAAAAACAGCCTTCATAAAATTAAGCCAACTGTTCACCTGAGAACTACATTTTTTTCACATAAAGACAAAAGGCACATCCTTGCAACTGCAAATAAAAAAGACAAATGGTAAATGGCCTGTATTTGTATAGCGCCTTTTTAGGGTTCTACAACCGCCCAAGGTGCTTCACAACACAATCAGTCACACACATTCACATGCTGGTGATGATGAGCTACATCGTAGCTACAGCTGCCCTGGGGCGCACTGACAGGTGAGGCCTGCCGTACACTGGCGCCACCAGTCCGCCCGACCACCGCCAGCAGGCAAGATTAAGTGTCTTGCCGAAGGACACAACGACAGCAACAGACTGAGCGGGACACGAGCCCCAGCCTTCCGATTGCAAGGCGGCCACTTAACTCCTCTGCCGCCATCGCCCTAGACTAGAAATTATTTTTAAAAAAGCCCCTCCCTGGGCTGTCACCTTATTGTGGTGGAGGGGTTTGAGTCCCAGTGATCCCAGGAGCTAAGTTGCCTGAGGCTTTGACTCTGGTAGGGTCACCCATGGCCAACAGGTCCTATAGGTGAGGGATCAGACAAAGTGCAGCCCAATGACCCCTTATGAAGGAAGATATAAATAAAAACAGTGTTCCCTCGCCTGGATGTGGGTCACTGGGGCCCCCCTCTGGAGCCAGGCATGGAGGTGGGACACGCTGGCAAGTCTGGGAGCTGGGCTTTCACCCATGGAGCCTGGCAGGGCACAGCCCAAAGAGGAGACATGGGTCCCCCTTCCCATGGACTAACCACTCATGGGAGGGGCCAAAGAGGTTGGATGTAATGTGTGACTGGTGGTGGGACACCTTGGGATTCCCCCGGAGGAGCTGGCCCAAGTGGCTGGGGAGAGGGATGTCTGGGCCTTTCTGCTTAGGCTACTGCCCCCGCGACACGACCATGGATAAGAGGAGGAAAATGGATGGATGGAAAAACATAAATAGTCTGACTTACTTGGCTGGCATAACATGTGTAGTTGCCCATCTTTCTTAAGATTTGTTTCACGTATGTCATGGTGGTGTTAGAGAACTGAGCCTTATGGGCCGTGAGTAAGACACAGAAAACAAGATATTACAGGAAACTTAAAATTAGAATATGGTGCAAAAGTTCATTTATGTCAGTAATTCAACTTAAAAGGTGAAACTAATAAATGAGACAGACTCATTCCATGCAAAGCCAGATATTTCAGCCGTTATTTGTTATAATCGTGATGATTATGGCTACAGCTGATGAAAACCCCACATTCAACATCTCAGACAATTAGAATATTGTGAAAAGGTTCAATAATCTAGACTCAAAGTGTCACACTCTAATCAGCTAATGAATCCAGAACACCTGCAAAGGGTTCCTGAGCCTTTAGATGGTCTCTCAGTCTAAGTTGAATTACTGAAATAAATAGACTTGCACCATATTCTTATTTTTCTAGTCTCACCTGTATTTCATGTTATTTTTATTCACCGTCCGCAACAAACACATATATCAAAAAGATATTAAGGCTTTAACAGGTACATTTTTCAACTTTAATGCAATCAGCATCAACTGCTGTAGAGGGACTGCACAAGCATCACACCCCCATCAGCTAGACTGGGTGTGACAATGGTGACGTCATGTGTAAACCCGCTAGAATTTACAGCTGAATACATCTATTTGGGGAATTATCATCCCTAACATTACAGTACATTGAACATAAAAGTCATTTTCTAATAGAAGAAGGGGAAAGTATATGTATGGATGTATTGTTTGGTCTTAAATCAAAGTCCCTCACCAAGTACAGCATCAAGCTTGGTGTGATCCAGTTGTGTTTTCTCCACATCTCTGTTGCCACCAGTTGCCTCTGGGTCAAACTTGGAACTGGATACCATTTCTTTACCATAGATAAGAACCACAAGATTCCCAATGCTGCACTGTACTAAACTAAATACAAGTACTTTGTGATAGAAGAAAGTATACTAAAGTACAAGTATGAGCTTTGCTATTATATGTGTAAATATTAGTATTTATGTACTTCGTCATGACTTTAATTTATACTTTTCAGTAAAATTCAAGTTCACATCACTATATGTATACATAGTGTGTAAAATAACGTAAACTTCAATACCACCTCAGTTTTAGTATAAGTTAGTATACTCGTAGTACTTTTTACTTAGGGGAATTCCTGCCTGCTGACCAGGTGAGGCCTCCACCCAGCAAAACAACAGGGTACTCTCCTTCACCTGCCTGATTACACGGGTCTAATGACAGGTTACAGGAGGGTCCTGGGGTCATCGGGGCAGGTTGGGTCTGCACCACACCCTGCAGAGGACATAATGACATGACTGTTTGTTGACTGGTGCTGAATATGAAACTTGTTGACTGTAGAATGAAGAGAAACGTGAGTCTTGAAGAGTCTGGATCTGAGATGTGAATGGTGTTGAGTCTGTTTCTTTGTGCTTGTGTCACTCTGGAGCGTCTAACTGTGTAAACAGCTCCACACAGCAGCTGGATGTGATTTCTGCTTCATCCTCACATCTTCTGGGGACATCAACAGAATGAAATCATCCCGTTCCCGCTCACATTCCTCCTTTTACTTTGAATCTTTGCCTGACGTTTTATTTCCCAGCTTCGTCTGCCTTAAACGAGTTTATTTCTTTGATGGATTTTAGTTTTAGCTTCCCCTGCTGCCTTTGGAGGCTGTTTTTCTCTTCAGCCATGTCTGTTTGCATATTACACCCAATAGTCCCCTTACCCTGTGACACAGAACTCAGCTCAGGCCCTGGCCTTTGGTCGAGGCTGTGCTGTGGAGCATGGTGAGGGATCTGGTGCATTAGGAGAAAACATCTTGGCACTGGTGGAAGGAAACATTAACCACCAGTTTTAGGGCAGGAAGGCAGCCAGATCTATCATCCTGCTGCTGGTCAGGAACACATCCAGGTAGTGCTTGGTCTGTCCTTACAAACCTACATGCTGAGGGTGCAGATGGGCCCAGACTCAAAGGGAATCACAGAGAACTCCACCACACCACCAAGGAGGGGCTGGCTCTACAGAAATGATGTGGGATTAAATTTGTGGCCCTGCCAAGTCCTCGTCGCTCCTTTTTTATGAATCATGAGGCGGTCGACTCATCACCAGCATGTTGTGGTAGCGACTTGGCTTCCTCACACTGAGCAGGCTGCTGCAGCAGTTGGTCGTCACCAACTTATTACATCTTTCTGTCTGCACAGGAGTGTGTGAAGGAGTGTGTTCGCCTCCCTGACTGTTCCACATTATCTCAGCAGAAGGTTGAAGAAAGGACTCAGTGTGTGTTCAATGAAAATATGAATGCCTCTCTGGGCTGAAACCAGAGCCAGCCTGCAGGTCTGATAGGTCCATGGTGAGGGTAGTGTAGATCCTGGGGGGCACCCCCATCCCTGTCCTGCCCACTAATAGGGGATATCTGTTTAATTATGTCACCTATCTAGTAGAGATAAATGGTAATTTACCAACCCTAAGATAGTAACTCTTACCCTAGCAGGGTCTGCTGATAACAACTATCTGATTTTATCAGCTATTATTTTTATAATGATGCTGGTAAAGAACAAGGTTATCACTACATTCCTCAGAGAAACAATTAGATCTATTCAGCTGTTGGTGTTCATTTTTATCGCCAGACAGACAGACAGACAGACAGACAGACAGACAGCTGGATGGATGAGCTTTGTGGAGTAGCACCCACATTGAAAACACTGAACCATAAAAGCTTAAGCAACAGAGAGAAAAAGAAAAGGCTGAAATCAGACAGGAGCCTATAAGGACTATTAAAAGCCTGTTTAAAACTAAAATAGCTCTAAAAACTGCAGCCTGACATGTCAAAGCACATCAGATAGTGTTCAAAAGCCTAAAAGCTGTGGAGCTAAAGGATCTTCTTACCTTCTCTATTCTGAAGTACAATCATCTGCTCTTCTGACCCGTCAGGAGGCTGTGAAGTGGATTCCTGCCGTTTTCCATGATCATTTTCAGCTTTTCAGTGTGGCTCTTTCAACAACTGTTTGCAGAGGCTCCAGCCTGCTCCCAAGCACCCAGCTA
>SSNS01001480.1:0-13262 GCA_006937985.1 Aphyosemion australe | reverse complement strand
GAACTGGAGTTGTTTCCTGGAAGGAAAAGAAACCCATTTGGAATTCTTGAATTCCAGGATTCCCAGGCTCCCCACCGTGACTCAGAAGCTGCAGGAAGGAGATTGGCTCACACCGACCGGATGGAGCAAAGTTGGTTTCCTGAGAGGATGTGCATCTATGCAAATGAGGGGATGTGATTTGTGTCAAGGAAAGATCCACCAACAACTCAGTTACACCACAGCTTCTGTTCTTTTCTCTCTTTTTTTGAAAAAATGCCTCTGACATCTGCTTCTTATGGCAGTGGTTCGCCACTCCGGAGTTTCTGTTGGCAGATCTTGGACGGATTTGTACAACCATTAGCGATGGAGTTGCTAAGTAGCTACGCAAGTCAAAATAATTAAATTAAATACACACATGAGAAAAATAAATGTTCAGTGATACATTTGAGTCAATATTTAAATTTTCAGTAAATTTCATTTTATTGGAAAAATGTGTATGCATTCAGTCACTAATCATGCAGCAGATGAGCAAGCATGGACCAACTGCATGCTGCAGATTTGCTGTTGCAATTTATAGTACCACCTACAAGCCATCGCCTGCAAAGTAAATCCTGTCTCTGTATGTATTTCTTGGACTGATTTTTGCCCATGTTACATTTGCTCAGGGCATTTACCGAGCATATGGAAGCATTATGTGAATAAAAGGCTTTTTGTGTGTTGGCGAGACATGAGAGAAAGTTCGACATGAGGGATGAAATCCGAAACACTAAACTAGCTGTAAATTCAGAGTGTGGATTGGACGGGTTGCAAAAGGTCACGGAGTTTAGCACGGTCGGCCTCACGTGGAATTGTTGTGTCATATTTCACACATGACTTCAGCACGGATTCTTACAGATGAGACATGCGAGCAGATATTGCATTTCAAATAAATAATAAAAAGCTGCAAATGTTATAAATTTGGAGTGAATGTAGGTGTGTGTGTGTGTGATTTTACATCATTATCCTTGGGTGGATCTTGGTTCCTGGCAGTGTAAAGGACGTTGTTCTTCCTAAAATGCTGAAAGTATCACCCAAAAACTTTAACTGCTCTCGGCTCAGATGCCAAAAGATGAGAAATGTTTTTGGAAAGGATTTTTTTGTCTTCTTCTGTTACGTTTTAAGCATTCTCAGGATTTTTCTGATGACTCACATATTCTCTGCCTCAAAAGCATCATTTAAATTATGACCACAGTCCTCCCTGTTCAGTAACGAGCTTCAGCAATGAGCTCATATACTTTGATTTTTGGTGTCAGTCTGTCATTCCAGCTTGATCTTCTGAGGCAGGTGTGTTTATAATTTCACAGCAAAAGACGGGGAAAAAAGCTACCAGAGGGGAGAAATCTGAAGAAAAAAGTGCTTGACACATTTTTTCCTAATTTACCTCTCTGTGTGAAGAGAACACTCAGAAAAGGCTCACAGGGTAGAGACATGTCCAAATACCGCCATCATCACCGGAGGCTCCAGGTGTCAGGCCACGTTAATGTCAGCGATCGGCACCAAACACATCTGTCCCCTTGCATTAAGCTCTAACTTTAACCCCGGGCTTCCCAGGCCTGAGACGGCCCACACCTGGTTTAACCTGTCCACAAATGTCAAATCTGTTTGGGTGAAGGATGAGAGGGAAAAAAGCTGCTGGGATTAGACTCATTCTCTGGCTCAGACCCAATGTTTGATGCCACTGTGGGGTATCCTTCAGCCACTGACCGAGGAAATTAAAATGTGTCTGTTTCAGAAAGACAAGCCTCTTAATGAAACCCCTTTAGGTCTTTTTAATAAAAGTGGTTAAATACCACTGTGTTATTAAGGAAAGACTCTCTCTTTCAACAAAGGAGCCAAACATTCAGCGAGCCCCTCAAACAGCTTTGTAAACGTGTTGTTGGGAAAAACCTTGAAGCATTGGCAGTCTGTCTGTAGATGTAAATTTTTTTCCCCTTTCATTTATTTCACCGTTTTTATGAATTGCATTGTAATGGTTTGTTGGATTTTCCCCTTTAAAGGTTTAATCACCAGCAGGTGTGTAATGTTGGTCTTTATAAAATGCTCAGCATCATGGATCTGTTTATAGGAGATGGTAATGCACCTTTTATAGTGAATGTACCATTAAAATCAAAGCTGAAGAAAATGGTTTACTAATCTCAATGAAGGCACTAAAATACGAATACGATAAAGTAAAGTTGTGTTTTTATATAGAGCACAAATAAATTGGGATTCCCCTCATAAAGCGTTGGTGTATTCACGAAGATCTGTTTTCTACTTTGAATCTGATTTCATTTAAAAACCTTTAAAGATCAAATTCACTGAGAAACCTTTTTTTTCCCCAAAGTACGACTTACAAGTCATTCATTCCTACTAAAAAAAACACTGCAAATGTATTAAAATATGAGTAAACTTGATCTTTAATTGGTGGTTGCAGTTTGTAGAAATGTTCTTGAATGAACCAACTCCCATCTGAGAGTGTTTATCAATAATTTTCCCCTTCATGTAAACAACTGTATGAGGGTAAAATACAAGAATGAGGATGGGAGTGTACCACTGTTCAGTCTGCATCATGACATCATAGTTCTGGCCATTATCAAGCTCTTTATTGGTTTAGTAAAAGCAGTATTCACTGATCATAGAGGAGTAGAGTTTGGTCCTAAATGTAGGCGTAGGTGGTGAGAGGAATAATGCATTTCCTTCAGTTAAAATATCCATCAGGATCTATGCAAGGAGCTGCAAACCACTGGGGATTGACTATAGAAGCTAATGTACACATACACAGTTTGCAGAGTCCATTCCCACCTCTCCTTACCTGGTGGTTAGCCTGTGGATGTGTTTGGAGCTCAGGACAGGTCCGGTCTCATGCACACAGAGGAGATCTATTGATCTCCTGGGCTCTGATGGGTTCCAGCTGCCCTCTACTCTCTCCTGAGTCCAATGCATCCCAGATGTCTCACACTGACTGGTTGGGCAAACTCACAGCTGGCTCGCAGCACAGGAGGAGAACGTGAAAGAAAAAAATAATAATATGGAAGAACGAAATAATTTTAAAGCTGCCAGCCAAATGTGGAGGGTTCTGATTTGGTTTACCTAGATGTGCTCAGGTAAGGTTTGCAAACTACAAAACCTACTTAGAGTATCTCACAAAAGTGAGTACGCCCCTCATATTATTGCAAATATTTTTTTATATCTTTTGTGTCTGAACAGCTGTCAACAAAAGTGAGTACACCCCTAAGGGAAAATGTCCAAATTGTGCCCAATTAGCCCCTTTCCCTTCCCGTTGTCATGTGACTCGTTAGTGTTACAAGGTCTCAGGTGTCAATGGGGAGCAGGTGTGTTAAATTTGGTGTTATCGCTCTCACACTCTCATACTGGTCACTAGAAGCTTAACATGGCACCTCATGGCAAACAATTCCCTAAGGATCTGAAAAAAAGAATTGTTGCTCTACATAAAGATGATCTAGGCTTTAGGAAGATTGCCAACACCCTGAAACTGAGCTGCTTCATGGTGGCTAAGACCATACAGCGGTTTAAAAGGACAGGTTCCACTCAGAACAGGCCTCGCCATGGTTGACCAAAGAAGTTGAGTGCACATGCTCAGCGTCATGTTCAGAGGCTGACTTTTGAAAATAGACGTGTGAGTGCTGCCAGCATTGCTGCAAAGGTTGAAGGGATGAGGAGCCAACCATATGCCGCACACTGCATCAAATTGGTCTGCATGGCTATCAGAAAGCTCCTAAAGATGGTGCACAAGAAAGCCCACAAACAGTTTGCTGAAGACAAGCAGGCTAAGGACATGGACTACTGGAACCACATCCTATGGTCTGATGAGACCAAGATAAACATATTTGGTTCAGATGGTGTCAAGCATGTATGGCCGCAACCAGGTGTGGAGTACAAAGACAGATGTGTCTTGCCTAGAGTGAAGCATGGTGGTAGGAGTGTCATGGTTTGGAGCTGCATGAGTGCTGCCGGCACTGGAGAACTACAGTTCATTGAGGGAACCATGAATGCCAACAGGTACTGTGACATATTGAAGAAGAGCATGATCCCTTCCCTTTGGAAACTGGGCCAGAGAGCAGTACTCCAACATGGTAACAACCCCAAACACACTTCCAAGACAACCACTGCCTTGCTAAAGACATTGAGGGTGGTCTCCAGAGCTAAACCCTATTGAGCGTCTGTGGGGCATCCTCCTCAAACGGAAGGTGGAGAAGCGCAAAGTCAGCTTTGTGATGTCATCATGGAGGAGTGGAAGAGGATTCCAGTGGTAATCTGTGAAGCTCTAGTGAACGCCATGTCCAGGAGAGTTGAGGCAGTGCTGGAAGATAATGGTGGCCACAAAAAAAATGGACACTTTGGGCACAGTGTAGACATTTCCATGTAGGGTGAACTCACTTTTGTTGTCAGCTGTTCAGACCTTCATGGCTGTGTGTTGAGTTAATTTGAAGGGACATCAACCATTATATGCTGTACACTAATTATATTCTATCAAAGTTTCATATGTGTAGTGTTGTCCCTTGAAAAGATATAATACATTTTTGGACACTTTTGTGAGATATTGTAGATGCACACTTTGTTTTTAGACCATTCTGAGATGGTTTGCAATGACTGGAGCATCAGGAAATGCAATAACAAACTACACTTTTTCTAACTACATAATTACAACTGTTATTTACTCATGTATTAGATTTAATGTCCTCTGGGCTCTTTCTGCACAGAACGTAAGGCTATGAGTGTTTTAGGGTTTTCTACAGTTCATTAGTTGTTGCAGCCTGAGTGTCTCCAGCAGCCCAGGAGAGAAGAGACCACCTGCTTTCACAGTCCCCTCACACCATCATCACTCCCTCCCGCTCTCACCCCATCTGCCTGTCCTCTCTCTCTCTCTCTCTCTCTCTCTCTCTCTCTCTCTCTCTCTCTCTCTCTCTCTCTCTCTCTCACACACACACACACACACACAGAGGCAGACAGGATTTTATTCGGCCTCCATCTTGAGCGCTTTTGTCTGGAATAATAAATTATAGCGACGAACACACCTTTAAATTGGTCTTTTGGGGAGGATTCCTATGCACGTTTCATTAAATTTTTTGACATAATGTTATTTTATTTATTGCTGCAGTTATACAAAAGTGTCCGTCGTACAGGTTTTTTTCATTAGAGCGAGCAGTCGAGTGCACATGAAGGTGCTGATTCATATGTGTGCAGGAGAGGGGAGTATATGGTGCAAAAAATAATGAATATGGTTGTAAAGCATCTCTGTTTGTCCTTTTTGTTAGCTGTGCTGCAGTAAATAACTATTTATAGAGCAGATCTTGTACTAGGATCCATCAGTCAGCCAGAAAGAACAAAACAAAATCTAATAAGATGCTTCCTCTCAGAGATTTTGTAATGAAAGAGCTCAAGCGTTTGATAGAACTGAAATTGGATGAGTAGGAAATTTACGAGCCTTGTTAAAACTTTGATCCTTTGTTGGCAAAGCAAACCTCAAAGGAGCACTCACTCATTGTAATTCACACTATGGCTTTTGAGGTTCACCACCGTTTTAGAACAATGCATACTTCACTCGCTGAATCATGTGTTTGGCTTCAGCTTGGTTCACCATATTCACGTGAGTTTTGATCTTGCTAGTCCTCCCTGCAAGGGATCCGTCGTGGTTTTAGCAGAAATTGCTGGAGTCCCCCCTCAAACCAGATGGCCTTTCAATTACTTTTTCAGCTTCAGGCCCGGCGATGGCAACACATGAGAGCTGCTAATGACATGCGAACAGACATGTAAGAGCGAGGAATGCGTTTTTGCTGCCATTATTTATATGTAAAACAGATCTGTTTATGGCCACATCCTCTAGTATTTTGATAACTTTCTGGCTTGGAGTGTAAGTTTCAGGGAACCTGAGCAACTGAAGGGAGCCTGTTTTATTTCAGGAATAACTGAAGATGACACCCATTTATATTTCTTTACATTAGAGGTCTCAGGCATGTAACAATGACCTCTAGATGTAATTTGCTAACCTGCAATTCTGCTAAAACACTTCCCCCGTACTGTGTGCTACACAATAAAAAAGTCAGGGTCAGCACATTCACACTAGAAAGTCAAGAACAAGGTTTGAAACAAGGAGAAGCCTTGAAAACAAAGGATTTAATTTGGTTGTGAGTACTTGAAGACGATTTAACAATGACGTAAAAATGTCTTAATGTAGGGGTGGCTGAATTGTGGGTTTAAATAAGATCTGTGGGAATGTTCTTCTGAATTATGGAGTACAGTGAAAGAGCCGGATAACTGAAAATATCAGGAAAGTACCCACGTGAGTACTAAGAGCGTAATTTCCTATAGGAGGTTTCCCATATTTGCCCATGTTCTAATAGGCCGTGTAGGTCATGGAGAGAGTAGCGGGGTCTTAATCCAGTGTGAAGTGGGTCTAACATCAACGTCATTCCCAATCTGAAGAGCATTAAACTCAGACATCTCTTCTTGAACTCCTGAATGCTAAAAATATAAAATTATTTTTCTAATCTGGCTCATCAATTCTTTCACTTTCTGAAGCAATCTGTCTCTTTCTGTCAAAACTAAGAATAATCAGTGGAACGGCATTGCCTACTGCTTGTGATCTTGTATTTTAAAGCAGCATTCCGCAACTTTGCAGTTATATGGTCTCTGTCACCCTCTAGAGGCTTGCTGCGTAACGTCACTGTTGTAACATTAAAACTCTCTCTCGGGCATAAGAGTCATGTTTACATTCCTAATGTCAGGCAAAACAACGAAAACAAACTTTTCCACCTCCACACATTGAATAAATAGTTTTATCTGGACTGTATAACAACTTTATGCCTGACCAAACACAATAACCCCGGTGAAATCATTTATTACTTACCTAGCCTTTAGCAGCACGGCTAGGTTAGAGTCCGTAGTTCATGCCTTTCTTTCTAAAAGAGCTCTCCAGCGAGGAAAAGACGGCCCAATAATAACTCTGGTCTTTGCTCTTGCTCTATCACGTTCTTCTTTTCTTTTCCTAGATTCCTCTGATAAGGAATTTCTAGCTTTCTTTGGTGAATCTGCCGCTGCTACAGCGAGTCTACGTTATACAATTATGGCAAGCCAAAGGGATAAAAAAATGCGCGTTCTAAACTCGCATAATGCTCGCTTTTAGAACACGCGAGTTTTTGCCCCCTTTGATGTCAAAACAAGCGTTCAAGACGCGCATTTTGGCGGACATAACGCGCGTTTAGAACGCGCGCTTTTTTATCCCACTGGCTTGCCATATTCTGCTGTAAAACGACACCCAGTCAGTACTTCCGGCGGCTACCCGAAGCACAAAAACTGTATAGCGCAGTAAACAGACGTGGGACCCCCCAACACTATCACAGGTACAAAAATGAACATAATAGATAATACTATGACGCAAAAACTTTACAAAAAAGCATAATTTTAAGGTGTAAAAGTTGCGGAATGTTGCTTTAAGTAATCAAATGGTTATCAGGTTAAAGGATCAGTAGCTCCTCAACTTGCAAATTTAGCATAATCAAATGCATAATCCCCACTAGCTAAAGGCTAGTGGCCATGCAGAATACATGGATATAAAAATGATCCCGGCCCTAAAAATGGGTTCATTTCAGCTCTAATTTCTGAGATTCGCATCAACACGACAGTGACAGTTAAAGGCATCGCTTTGCTCGTCCAATGGAAAGAAGAAATGATGTGCCACTTCCCATGATGCATTTAGAGTTCATTTAGCCATGCTGTCACTCAATTTGACAGACTGAATGTGCGAGGTGTGACCACAGCCACGGCGGCTCAGTCTGGCTGCTGCAGGTGAAAGTGTGAATGGAAAAGGTTTCTGAGCATATTTTGGCTGCTGCCTTGGTTCAGTCTGAGGTGCTGGATCCAGTTGTTATTCTTTGAACTTCTATGAAATAAGGGCTGGCTACAGACCTCAAGTGTGTGGAATACAGTAGCTCCACCAGTTCTTCAGCCAACACAACCATCAGTGCACACACATAACAGCTGTTTGCAGAGCACCCATACACTGTGGCTTCACAATTGTGTCAAAGTCAGAATCGTACTCTAAAACCATGCATTCATCGTCAGCAGTTAGAGAGCTGGTCGATCTTTCTAAATTAGATGTTGCAAGCTGAACCTTGATCTAGTCACAACTAACACAAGACCAAACGTGCATTTAGGCATTGTGATTTAATTCAGGAGTTAATATTTCTGCACTAAGCACCTCACGGAGTTGATGCAATTTGGTTAAACTGATAAAATATTGCATCACCACCAGTCTGAAACACTGACATTTGCAGATTTGTTCCTCCAGCTGCCATAAATTTTACATCATTTTTATAATTTTACAATACATTCTAAATAAATTCTGCATAATAAATGCTGAAATTGCCCTGAGGTTTCCTGTGCTGGTGAACTGAGGTGAACTACACCAGACCACTTTGAGAGTATAATCTAAATGTGTCTGGAGAACGCCGACAAACAGGCCCCGGCTGCTCGTCTGTCACCAAAACCTCCAAGTCTCTGATGGCTTTTTTTTTTTTAGGCAAGTGAGGAAACATAAATGACAGGGAGGCTGTGACGGGAGGTGGAATTCAGAAGAAAGTTTTCATGATGTAAAGATTCCTGAGATCACATGTAGCTGTAATCAGCAGTTGCATGTGTGAAAGAGCTCTTTGTCTGTGGCCCAGGTTCTTGGGTTCAGCATATCAAATGGATTGGAGACGGCTTTGAAAATCCGCCCATTGGAACTGGTCGTGCACACAAAACAAACACACAGTAGTGACTGCAGCTGTCCTCTTTAAAGATGGTGTCTGTTTGTGTTTTGCCTGTGTTGATGTGTGTCTGCATACCAGTGCACTGGACACTTGACTCTTTGTGCTCATGATTCTAGTGGGTGAACTAAAACTGTCGGTCCGTAATCCTCACGTTTTAGAGGGCAGCTGTATGAATCTTTTTTATGAGAAATAAGATGACAGCTCTTTCTCTGTGTGGTCTTTGCTTATTGTATCATAAAGAGAGGGAGACTTATTGTTATGCGTCCCCAGCTGATGGTTTTGAGTGCATCTCTTTGAGTTGCAGTGTCAGTCATAATCAAATGAAAACAACAAAATAACTAACTTGCTTCGAATAATTTGTTTCAGATTGTTTCTGGAAAAGCTTCTGCTTCACATTACTCAGTTATCGGCCATGACAACGTGGCTGGTGCTGGTTTCATTAAGTGACTCAGTGTGTGTGTGTGTGTGTGTGTGTGTGTGTGTGTGTGTGTGTTTCAGATATCATGAATTCATCTTTTATGGACACATTTTTTAAAATCGTCACATTGTCATTTAGCAAAAACAATCTTTGAGTTTTATAAGAAATAGTAAATAACAAATATTTTAAGGTATCAGGTAACAACTGTCTCACAAGAATAGAGAAGCTAAAACTTCCACTTGCATTACTGTACTTCAGGAAGTATGTTGTGTAATAAAAACACCCGCTGTACTCTGATACTCCTAAATAAAATGCAGCCTTCAGAAGTCACCTAATTAGATAATTGAGTTCACCTGTGTGTTAGAGAACATTATTGAACAAACAGCATCATAAAGACCCTGAACTGTCTCTAGTACAGTGGGCTGAATAAAAATGCACACCACACTTTTCAGATTTAGATTTTCTTAAAGGTGTGTTTCACTGAAAACTATTTTTTAATGATTATTTCAGATTATAGTCGGTCACTGAGTTTTTTTACACAGGCTGAACATGAAAATGCACCCATCTTGGCTCACGATGGGCAAGGCTGTTGTTTTAGTGTCTGGGAATCAGCAGAGCCTGTCTTGGCTAGTAGAAGCTAACAGTTAGCATTAGCAACCTAACCACACGGCAGAAGCTCCTCCGGGCTTGTGTTATTTGTGGAGATAAAACATCCACGTTGCAGGACAGTGGTAGAGTCACGTTGCTGTTATCCAGTCCGGGGTGAGATGTCCAAATATCAGGAAATAAGACTCCAAAATCTGCTTTCTGAAGCTCAGCTGTGACGTGGGCAACTATTAGGTCCTAGAAATGATGCACCGGTATATTTTTTCCCACAAGGATGTCTTACAAGGCATTCTTTCCTACTAAAGACCAATGCAACTCCTTTAATTTTTGAAAACTATCAGTTTCGTTCCACGTTACAATTATGTGCTACATTGAGTTGGTCTGTAACAGAAAAAAATATATACATAAAAAAGTTTGATCTTGCTAACTTCTTTTGATCTTGAGTTTGTGGTTGTAAGGTGTTAAAGTGTGTAAAAGTGTGTAAAAGTGAAAGGGATACAAATACTTTTGCAAAGTGCTGTATTTGTGGTATTTGTGTATGGTGTATATGCAGGTGAGGTCCAGATCCAGGTGTATGGGACATCTCCATGCTGCTCCTTGTTATCTATAAAGCATCAGCGGATGTGGTTTAAAAGAAAAAAAACTTCTCTACTTTATTCCACTTTGCCAGATGATGACAAATAGGACCAATCATTAAGATTCCACTTTAGCCACAAGTCCAGGATGCACAAGCTCTGTTTCCACTGACGTCTGTCCAGAACATATAAAGAACCGGTCTCTTCTGGCCTTTCTGGGGATGTTTGCACGAGGACACATGATGTGATATCCAGACAAACATTCAGGTTTTACCACAACCTGGAATCATAAACTACATCTGAATGATCTGATTCCCACAGACGGGTCATAGCCTCCGATTTAATTTACACCCTTAGCTTCAAAATGTTTGAAACCAGAGTTTTAGATTTATGGATGTTTTTGCATATTTTTGGACTATAGGTCTGATTTGTTCAAAAGAGATTATATAGTTCTCCTGATTCCAAGGAAGCACAGTGTCTGTCTGGCAATATTAAACCAGATTTATGGTGCTGCGGTGAGTCTTTTCTGTAGATGTTTTCCTTCTGTTCCTGACAAACGTGCTGTCTTGTGCCACAGTTTAAACTTAAACTGTTTAACTCAGGCTAATTAAGTTTTTAATTGATTCAAATTTCCAAAAATGTTGACATACAAAACTTTCTTTAACAGTTTTTCTCGAGCAGAAGTTCTCCAGACTTCCTCCAGCCAAGTTCCATCACCACTTTATTCATGAAAATACTTTTTGCTTAATTTCAACTCATGGGATGTACATGTTGCATCTGCTTGCGACTAATCAAAGAAACAATAGCAGATGTACATTTAGGATTTTTTATGAGCTGTTTGTCAAATTTGCTCCTAATTTGTTGATTATAAGAAAGATAAACAGTATCTAAAAATCTTTAAGATGTATAGATGTTCTGCCTTTTACAGGATTTCTTAGGATTTTGAGAACAATGAACCCAAATTCTGGAAAGATTCCTGAAACATTGGTAGAAGAGTCCTCGCTTATCAGTGAGGAAACAGATATTCTACGCTACTTCTCTAACTCAGGGTTGATTTCTCAATCCTCTCCAAACTGGGAAACTTTCCATTTGATCTCCACATGAACGTGCAAGTACATTTGGATTTTCCTTCAGCTGTGTTGAGAAGTTTCCATTATGTGTTTGCACAATAGAAGAAAAGGTCAAGTTGTGCAGGACTCAACTTACCCTTGTCTCTCAGTCACGGAATATCAGATGTCTTTGCCTTTCTGCTGCTCACTTCAACCCCCTGTGGTTTTAACAGACTGGACTCCGACCACTGAACATGTACTTCAGTACACGGTGAGCTAACTGCCTGGAAGCAGCACGGTTTAGAGGCCTCATGACACACTGAGAAAAGGAAAAGGAGTACTTTCATCCAAGATCCCTGCTGGAAATAACAGCATATGTTGTGTTTTGGATGCTGGGATGCTGGTCCAGCATGATGGACCATGATGGACCAGTATCCCATCCTAAACCCACACAAAATATGCTGGTCTATGCTGATATTTTCAGCAGCGATATGAATACAATCCCATCATATCAAGTCTTCTGTGGAGATTACGCAAACACAAATAATCTTAGTGCAAAGCTTCATTCTGATTTATAAAACAGGAATGATCACAAACAGTGACTCAATAACAAGGAACAGATCTGTCTTCAGCTTTATGTTTAAACATTCTCACCCCAGTGTTGATATCTGGAGCTTTGTGCAAGTCGACTCGTTGTTGACTGCAGTTTGTTGTTGTATTTCCACATGTGTTCACAAGATATGATGCAACAATATGTTAATTATAGCCAGCAATCAGCACAAAATACATAATTCATGCATGCATTTTTGGTTTTACATTTTGTCAATGTTACTGCATGAAGGAAATATGTCACCCTGCCATGTCATGCATAAGCATCAGCCGTATTGAGACTCGAGTCAAAACCATTTATTGTTTTGTGTCCTGACATGACCAAAGGGACCTTTCTGGAGACCTTATGAATCTGCTGGAAGAACATCCTAGTTACATCATGGCTAAAAATAATCTAAACCAACCTCTGCATGTGTCCTCTACCAAACACATTTCAGAGTATAAACACAATTATTCTTGGTTCGTTTTAGGACATAATGTCTAAACTAAAGGAAAATAAATGCAACATTTAGCACAAAGACATAGTTATATAAAACATCCTATTGAACTGAATAAACCTTTATTATCCCACAAATGAGAAACTGAGACGTTACAGAGCTCTCATATCAAAAAGGAATATAGTAGAAGAAGAAGTGAGTTACATCATTGTCTTGAGGAAAAGTGTTTTTTTTTAAATGAAAATAATATAAAATTATTTTAAAGATTTTTGCAATAATGTGGTCAGCCCTTCTGAGTTTGATGAAAGTACTTCACACTTTGCAACTTTGTTATTTGGAGCCCCACGGAAATACAAAACAATATGAACATTTCAGATGAAAAATGTTCCCAATTTGGCCATAAGACACTTTTTTTTTGTCAGGCAAGATCACGTACAGCCATGCATTATGTCTGGCTTTAAGTTTACCATAAACCTTTCAAAATTTTTATCTAGAAAAGAAAAAAAGTCGTTAGTTTTGTAGTAAAGAAAAACACGTTTTTGCTTTTGTCTCCAAAATCCTTGAGTTGGAATGCTTTTTTTGTTCAGCCTATTTGATTAATCTTATATTAACACATGACAGATAAACCTGAGAAGCAGATCATCTAATAATAAAGGAGTATTTAACATCCAGTGAGTTCTTTCACCACAGTCACTCTTGATGCTGAATTTAGCAGTGATACACTGATGAACGCATGAGTCTGTGGAAAGACTAACATAAGCACGCTGCAGTTTTACTGAGAGATGAATAATCCAATAACA
>SSNS01001479.1:0-18794 GCA_006937985.1 Aphyosemion australe | reverse complement strand
AGAGACAGCACACACACACACACACACACACACACACACACACACACCAGAATGGAAACAAACAAAGGTTAAACAGTTGAAGGTCTTTTTATAATCTGGAGGAAGATTTTATCACAATGCACCAGCAAACTGAGCTGTTCGACATCCCATAATGCAACAGTAACCAGACCTATTAAACCTCAGCAGATCTCTAACAAGAACCTTCTCTATTTTTGTTATAATGAGGTTTCATCTCACAAACACCTGAAACCTCTGAACCACAACCTATTTATCTGTGTTTAAATGGGTGGGATTTACACTTATCCATATTTAAATGATAAAATCAGGAACTGATCCTTAAATCTGTTTGCTAACGAGGACACATTTTCTTTATTGCTTGTTCCAGATAAATGAAGCAGCTAGAAGTCTGCTTTCACCCAGAGGGAAGCTGTGAGTTTGAGACTGAGCTCTTTTCTCTAGAAACAAAAACCACTTCCTATTTTCTCTGCAGGAGGAAGCTTAGCTATAGGTGAAAATATCAGATGTGGCTTTGATGAGCTGCTGACAGTTGAGAGTAAATATCCATTATATTTAATTATAAATAATTTAATCATCAGAATTAGTTATCCCCCTTGACCCCCCCAAGGGAGAGCACAAACAAAGGACAGTGTTATCTAGGAGAGGAACATTCCTTTGGCATGCAAAACATGAAGAACAGGAATAACAGGGTAAGACATGAGACAAAGTAAAAATATTCCACCATGCTGTGGTCAAGCCATTGTGAGACAGAACTTTGATGTCTATAACCCCCAACTTCTCTGATCCCAGAAATATTGTCCCACTGTAGAATTGTATTAGATGAAAATGACATTTTTTCCATTACACATCCAAACATGAATCCCATCAGTGTCTTCAACAGCAAAACTCCCCTTTTGAATTAATCAGCAAACTACAAAACAAACTGCTGAACATTGTTGATTTTGTTTGTTTTTGGACTTTGTTTTTCTATTTTCCATCAGAACTGTATAATTATTGCTGCGTTCCTTTAAACAAACACATGTTTCTGTTCAGTATTAATAAAGAATTTAAAAACAGCTGGAGATGTTTACATGAACTTGTTTTATTTTCTGGTTCTCACCAAGTTAAAAGAATCATTAAACTTAGATGTTAGTGTGTGTAAACAGAGACCTGGGCTGAAGAGCTTCAGCAGGAACCAGACAGACTGACTGGTTTATAACAAATTACATAGAAAACTGGTGGCCCAGAAAGACATCAGTGATAAAGCAGATTAATGTTTTTTTTATTTTTTGTTGCATTTCTTTCAGTAACTTCTCACTTAAAGGGACACTAGTCAGTTTTGGCTTGTTTTTAGCACCCCCTAGTGTTTTTGTAACTTTATTTCATTCAAAAAATTTATAAAAAAAACAATAAGAAAACAACAAAACAACAACGTATATCTATACGTAACATCATATAATTTTGAATGAAAAGGAACAGAATGAAGAAAATATCTTATTTCTGCCCCTTTTTACAGAGAAATTAACACATTCCAGAATTATAATTATTTACACACTCAATTGAAGAAAGAAAAAAAAAAAAACGTTTTTTTTCCCTCTCTTCTAGCCCCAAAACTTTCTATTTTCCTGATTTTAATCATAGCCATAGATTAGTTTACATTTTCATAATTTCTTAATACACTTGCTTTGGTACGTTTTTTAAATATGATAATTGATTTTGATTCTTTTATTTCCCTGTTAAGGTTATTCCATAGTCTTACACCATACAGAAATACTACAGTCCTTAAGTTTGGTTCTAAATCTAGGTAATTTAAAAACATCTGTTCCTTTCAACATGTAACCACCAAAGACTGTATATATAAGATATATAAGGTAACTCACTCTCTTTAGAAACATTTTCTGAATATTAGTCAGTAACATACTTGTATTTGCTCTGTACATTGTTTGCAATATTTTCCAATCAAGTGTTCATTGGGGAAAGCGAAACTAAAACGTATCTCTCCTCGCTGTGCGTTCATCTTTTTAACACCTTAATCTAACTGCTGAAATGTCTCCTCAGCCTTAATTAGTTTCTATGGGAGTGATTCATCACTAAATTAAACAAATCAGTTGTGTTCATGATCTAAACATGCAGGAAACATGCTGGAAGCAGACTGCAGAGCCAGGTAGGTCAAGCTAAAATCTTTCTAAGTCCCAACAGACCGGACCGGCAACTGTGAAGTTGCAAGTGGAATATTCTGGCCACAGGGGGCGACAGGGGCTGGGTGGCCTTTCATTAACCCTGTAAAGGGTCATTTTAGCACATATTGGCTCAAGAACATGATTTAAAAATATTAAAAATTTGCAAAGTGTCCCTTTAAGTTGATTAGAACTTGGTTAGAAGTCAGTGGTTTTTGTTGGTGATCACAGTGTGTGTGTGTGTGTGTGTGTGTGTGTTTAACACCTCTCTGTTTGTCGCAACAGTCAGGCAGCCTGACAGGAAACAGTATTCTTTTGAACTATTTTTGGAATAAAATAAAATGTTCTGATATTTTTACTTTTATAAAGTTTCTTTAGATTTGATACAAGGATGTTTCTGTTTTGATGAGACTATTTTTCTATTTCCTCAGTAAACTAATTCAGACAGGCTAGCATGCATGCTGCTATAATTAGCTGCACCTCAGAGCTGTGGTTGTTCTCCAGTCTGAGTGTTTAGTGCCTCTGGGTTCTTCTGTGCACAAGTGGTAAAACTGGTCATTGTTGCTTTTCACACTCAGATTGTTGTGAAACAACAAAGTTCACTTTCAGACATGAGCTGATCTTAGAGACTCAGATCATGATCAGATATTATTAAAACAGTTATTTTAATTCTAGTCACATTTTAATCAACCTTTAGAAATCGCCTTCATTAAGAAACTATGTAATACTTGTTCTCGTTGAAATACGACTAGTCACTCTGAGTTGTGCATGCATGCTGAACATGAATATTTTCCTAGCTGAAAACAACAGAAAAAAAACAGACGTAGAAACAATTGTGTCAGAAAAAGCCGGTCTCTTCTACATCACAGGGAAAATTTGCATTCATGGTTTAATCCACCTTGGCTTGTGACAACAGAAGGTTGTTGTTGATTTAGCGTCAAGGAGAGAACAGAGAGCATCCCGGCTAGTAGAAGCTAACTGTTAGCGTTAGCATCGCCACAACATGGCTTGGATGGTTAAGGGTTGTGTTATTAGTGGAGATAAAATGTCAGTGTTGCATTTTTGACCAGAAAGAAAAGTGAACAAAGGCAGTGGAAGCGCCGTGTTGCTGTTGGTCAATCAGAAGAGATACATTTGCATCTCATGAATATTAATGATTAAGACTCTAAAGCCTGGGACACACAGGAGACAGACGCGCTGCGCCATGGAAGCGCCGCAGTTAAATGGTCACACAGGAAGCGCCGCGCCGCTGAACCAAAGACTGTAGCGCTGAACGCTTCTTGGAAAGTCACGTGAAGTCACAACATCTTGAGAACAGGAACAGCCGCTCCACGGCGCGGCGCTTGAAATAGAACTGGCGCCTATCTTCAGCGCCTCTGCGCGGACCGGCGCTTCTGGGATGCGACGCTGCGCTCCCCGTGTAGCCACTCTCATGGCTTCTAATGGCTTCTTTTTAAAATGACGGCGCGGGCGTGACGCGGCGCGTCTGTCTCCTGTGTGTCCCAGGCTTAAATCTCTCTCTCTCTCTCACACACACACACACCACTGACAAACCTCTACTTTGTGAAACAGGAGCACCAGAGCTTTTGTTCCCCACAGAAAACGACTCACAAAGCATTCCTACATAGAGACAACAACAGATTTATTAAAAACAAGTTAATGACTCCTTAAACTCACCTGAGCTCTACAGTGAACACACAGACAGAACATTAACAACCACACTGATGTCAGGCGTACACGATGAGACATTCTGACTCTGGTTCTTTGTTTAGTTTTGATAGGTNGTGGAAACAATTGTGTCAGAAAAAGCCGGTCTCTTCTACGTCACAGTGAAAATTTGCATTCATGGATTAATCCACCTTGTGACAACAGAAGGTTGTTGTTGATTTAGCGTCCAGGACAGACAAGAGAGCATCCCGACTAGTAGAAGCTAACCGTTAGCATTAGCGTCACCACAACATGGCTTGGATGGTTAAGGGTTGTGTTATTAGTGGTGATAAAACATCAATGTTGCATTTTTGACCCCAGAAAGAAAAGTGAACAAAGACAGTGGAAGCGCCGTGTTGCTGTTGGTCAATCAGAAGAGATACATTTGCATTTCATGAATATTAATGATTAAGACTCTAAATCTCACACACACACACACACTCCCCTGACAAACCTCTACTTTGTGAAACAGGAGCACCAGAGCTTTTGTTCCCCACAGAAAACGACTCACAAAGCATTCCTACATAGAGACAACAACAGATTTATTAAAAACATATTTATAACTCCTTTAAACACACCTGAGCTCTACAGTGAACACACAGACAGAACATTAACAACCACACTGATGTCAGGCGTACACGATGAGACATTCTGACTCTGGTTGTTTAGTCCTGGTAGGTTGTTTTATCACTTGTGTGTTTTTATCAAAGACTGTATGATGTTTTTATACAGAAATCTGATTTATTTCCAGTCAGGGAGATAAACTTTTAAAGCTGCAGACAAGAATCATTTAAACACATTTAATATTAATAAAATGCGTATTTGAGTACAAATCAGAGTTACAATAACAGCTGACGTGTCAGGGTCAGGGGTCAAACAAGACAAAAGCATTAAAACACTGATAGATTAAAACTCTGATCTCAGAAGTTCAGAGCTTCTACTGAACTTAATCCTCCTTTTTAAAATTGACAGAGGGTCAATTCACAACATGAGTCTCCTCAAGGCTCTTAACTAAACAAACATTTCTATTGAACCTCCTTATTAAACACTGCATTGAGTTTGGTTTCCTATGTAAGTGAACCCAGCAGATTGGATCGAGTCACTGACTTGTTGTATCAGAGACTTTAAAACAATCCAACTTAAGCATGCATGTAGCGACAGTGGACAGGAAAACTCCTCTCTCTTTAAATGTTAAACCACTCTAAACTGGTGTGACTGGTTTGGATCCTCCATCATTTGGTGAATGTAGAACCGAGTACGTCAGCATGGAGCCAGGATGCTGGGCTTTGTAGTAAAGACATTCTGTATAAACCCAAGATGGAGGCAGATGGATCTTCTCACACTGAAACACACAAGGACAGATGTCACAGGTGGTACTACTGGTGGTACTATACTACACATGTAAAATACCACAGACAGTACTGGACTAGAGGAGTTCTGTAGGATTACTGAGGAATAAACCTAAAGAAAAGCAGTCAGAATATTTTTGTAATCTGAGTAAATATTCACCAGTAGGTTTCTTCATTTCCAGTAACTGTAAAACAGACACGAGCTGAAGGATCAGAAACACCAACACCAGTAAAACCAGCAGCAGTAACTTAAGAGAGTACTACTAGTTACTCAGTTACTGTGGGATTTAGAAGAATAATCACACGGTTCACTTGGTCATTGTCTTCTCCAACCTCAGACACTGACTTATAAACATGCTCTGTTGCTGGTTTCCAGCTTGAACCGCTAACTTCCTGCTCACAGCCTGGTGCTGACTGACCACACACTCATGAAAAGCTGAACTAAAGGCAGAATGATTGTGTTGTGCAGAGAACCGGTCTGTTCTTGATGATAGCTGGGTTCAAAATAATGAAGCTTCTACTCATCAGGATTATAACACTAACACCAATGATGAGGATGCAGAAGCCAGCTTCAGGAGTCTAACTGTACTTTGGAGTCACAGCAAAGATCTATGGAGGGTAGGAGATCCTGACAAGAATCAGCTACTCCTCATTCAATGATCCTGAATCCAGCTACATACAGTATAATCTAAAAGTTACCTAAAGACAAATTTTATTCTAGAAAAACTCAGATTTAGTCCAACCAGCTTGTCTGAGGGCAAATAATTTTAGAATGATGAATAGTCCCTTGAGATGAATCACCTCAATTTCAATGGTGTCATCAAATTAGATTGAAAACAGCACAATATGAAAAAATAAAGCACATCAAGAACAGTTTAAACCCCCCCCCCCTCCCCCCCAACAACGTCAAATATTCTGAAGAAACAGTAAACAGGCATTTAGAGATGAGCTGATGTTATGGCACAAATAGAAACAGGAAGAATCTTCTAGCTGTCATAGAAAATGTGTCTTTCCTTCATAACTGTCGGAAAAACAAAAAAAATGTGGTTATTATGAAAAAGGCCATATTGTGAGATAAAGTTCTTTAAATAAGTTGATGAAGTTGGTTGTGGTTGCTGATGTGTGTCTATGATGTAAGTGACCAGCATGATGACCATTAACTGTGTGTTTCTAACTCTCTATGCTGATGAGCTGTAGGTTCACCTGTTGGTTCTCCAGGTTCTCTATAACAGACTCTGAAGGACGGGTCCTTCTGCAGCAGCTCTTCCTCCAAACATGAACACAAGTCAGAACTGTAGACAGAATGTAGAGTTAGTCACTTCACTACAACACAATCATCTAACAGTTAATAACAGTTTACACACAACAGATCTATCAGAGAACCAGTTTGGGTCCAGCATGTTCTGAGTTTCTGTTTTCTGAACTAAATAAAAACTCTTTTTGTGACTTTCAGGAAACGTCTGCAGAGTTTCTCTGTTGTTTATCTGAGTTTAACGACTTTTCTACCATCTAACAAACTTAGAAGCTTCATAACTTTTTATCCAGACATCAGAGAATCAGAGTTTAGATTCTTGTTTGTGTGTAAACTCTTAATATTTGATTGTTTTAGTTGAGTCTGAGAGCTGCACAGGAAATGTTCATGTAGTTAAATATGTTTGTTTACTCACCAACAACAAGACACAGGAGGACATTTAGAGTCAGTGAGGTGAGAACAACAACAGGTTCTCTTAGTAGATCTGGTGTGGTGGTGGTCGGGGTGACCTCTGTGGTGCTGGTTAAACTGGCAGCTGTGGAGCTGGTCGTAGCCACAGACACATCTGGATAAAGATGTTTAATTATTGTTGATGCAGCAGAAATCAGAACAGAAACAGTCTGAATGAAGTCAGATGATAAATTCTGTCTAATGAAAATCTAAATGATTCATTTTGTTATTTCACTTCTGAGGTTTTGTGCGTTACGACCCAGGTGTCTAGGGGACCTGGGGCAACATGGAGGACGCATGACACTGGTATTAACAGTTAAAAAAGGTTAAATTTCAGGCATTCTTTTTTTTTCTTTAGTCAAAACAAAATGAACACAAAAGGGGTTTTATTTAAAAAATGAACATAGACCAGAGAGCTCTAAGTCTCTTAAAATGTAACAAAAACTACAATTCTCACACACACATTGACAAATGTCAAGGTTTGAATGGGAGACAACAGGCCAGAGAAACGGCAGCTCTGAACTGTTGGCACTAATAACATGTTTTTTACAAATACTTATTTCTAACAAATACTTTGAAAAATATTTGTATTTGGGAAGAAGAGAAACTTTATATCAAAAAGTTGTGTTTCCTCATGAGAGCGCAGCTCCCCGTCCCCCGTTCTCACGGACAGCACAGACGCTTAACGATGCGTGCGCCATAAAAATTATATTATTACATTTTCATTCTTCTATTAAACAGAAACTGCAGGAGATACTTTTTCTTGAGTTTATAAAGATGGTAAAGATGTAACTTCTTGTATTTGTTACAGAACAAACTACAGCTGATCATGGAGTGAGTTTGACCTTCTAAGCATCAGCTTGTTGGATTCATCAGTGTTTACTATGGTGCTGTAGGGTTATGGTGAGTTCCTGATGCAGAAGACAACTTGACCTCCACGAGTAATCAGATCTATGATGACTTTATCAAGAGAAGAAACATGTTAAAGATCTAAAGGTTCAGCAGTAACTGATGATCTGAGGTTCCTACCAGAGACGAGTCTGATGGTGTCTCCATAAACCATGGTCCCATCTATCTTTCTCCCACAGAAGTAAAGTCTGCAGTCGTCTGATGAGAAATCTTTAATCTCCAGTCGGTTTTCCACCATCAAATATTTGGTTTCAAAGTCAGGAGATGAGTAGTATGGTTTTGTTGAAGAATAAAGTTTTCCAACCTGTGCCTTTAACCTGTTGTGGATCTCCATGTACCAGTAGATATCATTATGGTTAAACGAACAGGCTAAAGCAACGTCTCGACCCAGTTCTCCTCTGACCTCTGTCACCTTCTCAGCCTCTGAATGGACCAGAACCATCAGCAGCAGCAGCCACAGCAGATCCATGATCAGGTTCAGAACCAGACGGGTCTTCTAACACCAACACAGCTCTGCTAGGAGACCAGCAGAGAAATGCTCTTTACTTCCTACATCAGGAGGTGGTGCTGTAGATCTCTGAATGATCACAAACCACAAACGTGTCTGAGAAGACGGAAGTAAAACTAGATCATCTCCAGGCTGAGAGCTCAGCAGGAATCTGACTCACAGCACTTATATCCAATTCCAAAATACTTTTTTGATCCCAAAGGGAAATACTCAGTGGTTAAAAGGGTTTCCCAATAATAGCCGAGGCACCAGATGATCAGACTGGTATGTTTGGGTTCTCATAGCTGATCAGTGCCCAGTGTTAGATCTACGCTGATGAAGTCACAGACGTGTGATGACGATGGCTCAGGGTTTAGGAGTTCACCCTGTAATAAGTGGGTTGCTGGTTTAAACTCAGGCTTCATCTGTGTGTCCTTGGGCAGGACACTTCACCCACTTCTCCTGCGGGTGGTGGTGAGAGGGATCGGTGGTTCATGCGCCTTGTTTCTGTGAGCCCCAGGGTAGCTGTGGCTACAATGTAGCTCATTAACATCTCTGTGTGAATGATTGTTGTGTTGTAAAGTGCCTTGGGGGGTTCAAATGTTCTAGAGATGATGTATAAATACAGCCCATTTATTTAGAAGTTAAATGGACCATTAAGTACAAGCAGAAGTCAGAGTGGTGTAGAGATCATGGATGATGGTGAAGTGGGTCCATCTTGTGTCTGAAACATGTTACTGCAGCAACTGTTGAACTACTTCTCATCTGGACCTTCTTCACAATAAAACCTGTTCTGAGTGAAGAGGAGTGGAGATGCCTACCCCTGTGCAGAACAACCACACACATGCAGAGTGAAATGGCTCCATCTTGTGGAGTTCAGAGTTATAACAAACAAAACTTTAGATTCAATCTTTATTACAGAATAAAACAATAACAGCAAAAATGTTTCATATTGTCAACCTGCCTGTTGCCAAGTCTGGTTTATGGAATGACAAATTTTAGAACCTGCCAACAAATTAAATACAAGAACTCAAGACATCAATGCAGCTGGTATTAAGCCTTCTACAATCAGATCAGTTAATCACCCCCCCCCCCACACACACACACACACGGTTTTATATCAGAGTCAACTCTATAGTTAAACTTTGTGTTTTTAACAAATTGTTTTTTTTATTCTGATCACAATTTTCAGTCAAAGTTAACATCCGTTTTACACTTTCAGACGTCTGATAGAAATATAAACATAACAGAGAAACTTCAGTCACATGACCACAGCACACCATGCCTGAGCAGAGTAAAGGTGTCTAATAGATTATTGAGTATAAATGTAATTTTATCAATTGTCAAGGAGTTTACATTTATCCTCTGAGAATCATCTGTCTTCTTCAGACAGTTTCATCCTAAACATTTTATTTTATTACATAAAAAACAATAATTGATCTGAAATCATTTTTTGTGGTTCTTCATTATAAACAGAGCAAATAGAGCTTGTTTTTAGCTTTGCTGACATGTTTCGGTGTCTACTGCTGCCTTCTGCGGGCAGCAGAGGATGACATCGCCCTCTGCTGCCCGCAGATAAACGGAAGTGACGCCACCAACATCCGGCGGTTGCTCTGACGAAGGCGGCAGTGGACGCCAAAACACGCCAGCAAAGGTAAAAACAAGCTCTATTTGCTCTGTGTATAACGAAAAACCACAAAAAATTAAATGGGATAGAAAACAGAACGAATGTAACAAAGATTAATCTGAAATGTTTTAAAGTGCTCATTTAAAATAAAATCTCCAATCAGAAGAAAACAGTGAGTGTAGCATAAAGCCCAATCTGTCTCTCTACTTTGGTAACCCACATTCATAAATAAACAACTGAATAAATATCCTGATGACCTGTTTGGAAGCATCAGTCCTTCATGTTAAACACAAACTAACAATATTCTGAGGAGTACTGCTCTAAAATAGTCCAATCACCAGCAGAAAGCTGTGATGTCAGCAGCTAACCGACCAATCACAATGAGCTATTGTTCAGCTTTTACTCATGCATGTGTTTTCTTGTGTATTTTTACCTCGTTTGATTTTGTTGGAATTTCTTTTCACCAAAAGAACATTTTGAGCATCATCCCTGTTAACAAGATGATCTCATTTCTAAACCAGACTAAAACTGCAGATAAAAGCAAATAAGATTGGAAACATGCATTTAAGCATTAGTGACAAATGATGATATTTTAGGTGATGCCTAGTGCTGTTTAAAGATAGTTTTACAATTATGCTCAGACGTTTCAGCAGAATTTGTGATTTTTTTGGGTCATTTTTCAGAGAAAATGAACAATAACACAAAACCTTTTCTTTAACTCATGTTTTGAGGTTGAGTAATGATTTAGTTTTCTCAAACAATCGTGTTTGGCTTTTTCACGCCCTAATGGTAACAGAAAATACCTAAATGACTCTGATCAAAATCTTACACACCCTGGATGTTTTGGCATGACAACACACACGCACGCACGCACGCGCACACACACACACACACACAGACACTCAATCACTCATACACACACACACACACACACACACACACACGTGTTTAAATGGCTAGTGAAGGTAACCATCCTCTCCTGTGATCAGTTTGTTTGTAATTGGTGCAGAAAGAGTTTGTGAGTTTCTAGGCTGAAAGCCACGAAGAAAGCAAAAATAATGATCAAATAATCAGTGGGAGAAGAAAGTTGAACTTCATGAAACTTGAAAAGGATTTAAAAACATGTCAAGCTTTTCAGAATACCAATAAGAAGTGTTCAGACCATTACTCAACTCAAGCCACGGTCAAGTAGATCTACAAAAGTTTCAGTCACAACTACCAGGAAAATTGTTTAGGATGTACGGAAAGCCTACAGATAACTTCAGCTGAGATACAGGACTCTAACACAGTAGTGTGGATTTCTAAACACGTATCGTACGGAGGCAGCTGAAGAAAACTGGGCTGCAAGGTCAAGTTGTCAGAAGAGAGTCAAATAAAGCCACAGAGCAAACAATATGCCACTAATGCCAACAATGCTGAGATGGGGGGATGTGTGAGTACACAGGGAACTTGATCAGAACTGGTGGCAAGATGAATGCAGCATGTTGTTATCAATAAAGACTAGAAGATAATTTGCACTCATCTCCTCAGAGGTTGCGTGTGGGACACTCTTGGACATCCAATGATCTAAAACACAAGGCCAGGTCTAATGTGTCTCAGGCCATCTCAGTGTCTGGATCTCTATATCATTGAGTCACTTTGGGAACATCTTTAATGTGCGGTGTGCGCAAGAAAGTCTCAAATTTACAGGAAATACAGAAGTTTGGCCAAGAAGGATGGGCAGTTTTACCATCTGAGAAAATAAAACGTCTCATCCAACAATCACAAAAGTCTTCTAGCTGTTGTTGACGATGTCAAGAACCAGGGTATGTACAGATTTTATCAGGGTCATTTAGGTTTTCCTGTTGTCATCGGGATATGAAAAAGCCTTTTGGAATCCCAGCAGATTTTATTATCAAACAGTTTAATGATAAAAATCTTCACCTAACCACTAAAGAAAGGTTGTGTTTATCGTTCATATTCTCCAAAAAAAATAAAGGCCAAAATATCAAAAGTTCTGCCAGGATGTGTAGATTTTTCAGCATAACTGTAACTGATATTAAAGAAAGAGGAAAAGTTTATAAAAAAATGAAACCTGATTGAGACTTCTAGAAGCAGAGCAGCAACCCTAGAGCGTAGAGGACAATCAGATGGAGGACGTTTGATCCTGCTGCTCCACCGGATGGTGAGGAAATCCTTGTGTTTAGGGCAGGTCTTCCTAAAAACACAAAAACACACACACACACAAAAACAAACAAACACACACACACACACACACACACACACACAAAATGAACAGTTAAATCAGAGCCAGAAGACCTAAAATACTTGTGATGAAGCTAAAGTGGGTACAGAAAAGAATCAGCCCTGTCTGGAAAACTTTGTTTCCTTTAAATCTTTAAATGAAAACACAGAAAATCATTTACCAGCTTTACTTATCCAATGCAACATAACATCTAAAATAATAACCACAATTATAGTTCAGAAAAATGTTCAAAAATAAAAAACAAGAATTACTGAGATTATTGATGGACCCCCTCATTTTACTTTGTTAAACCACCCTTGGCCTTGAGTCTGTTGGGATGCTTCTCTATCAACGATGCACATCTAAAACCACCAAATAGTTCCCGAGCGCGGCCACAGCTGCAGCTCACCGCTCCCCCAGGGGATAGGTCAAATGCAGAGATGTAATTTCACCAGTGTGTGATGAATACTTGGGACTTTAACTTTAACTAGATTGAGCAACACTTGCCCACTCCTCTTTACAGTTGGGTCAAACTGGATGGAGACAGAGACACCCCCCCCCACACCAGGATGCTGCCACCTCCATGCTGTACTGAAGGTATGGTGAGCTGTGTTGGATTTACACCAAGATGTTCTGTTTTGGTCTCATCCAACCACAAGGCCTTTTTACATTTGACGTCAGAATCTTCAAGGTGCATTCTGGCAAAGCTCACAGCAGCTTTCTTGAGAACTGGCTTTTTCTTGTGACCCTCCTGAACAAGCCACGTCTGTGGAGTGTTTGTGAAATTGCTGTCAAAAAATGACTACTCTTTGCTGTAAAGTCCTGTAACTCATTCAGAGAAGCCATCGGCCCCTTGGTAGCCAGTTAGGAGGGACGGCCGGGTCCAGCGAGGGTCCTAGTACCAAACGCTTGCCACTTCTTACTGTGCTCCTTGGGATTGATAAAGTCTTTGAGATTTTTTTGTATCCATCTCCTAACTTATGTCTGTCCACAGCCCTGTCCCTGAGATCTTTTGAAAGTGAATTCCTTCTCCGTTTTGAACCCCCCCTCCCAATCTTCCTTTCTTTTTCCATGTTTGTTGGGATTTAAATTAAATTATAAATGACCCGCACATGTAATATCGCCTTTCAGAGTCAGAGGACTCCAAAGCCCTTTACACTACAGTGAATCATTCATCCATTCACACACACATTCACATGCTGGTGGTGATGAGCTACAGTGTAGCCACANAAAGATTAGTAAAAACGTCATCAGGATCTAACAGGTTTTGTTTCTGTCTGCAGGGTCCTGGTCCTGATGGTGGTCTACCTGGAGGCAGGTGAGTCAGTCTGGATACTGGTTCTTGTTTCAGGCTCATTGGTCAGGTCATGTGACCTCAGAGACCTGAACCTGCAGGTGTAGAGGACAGACGGATGCTCTGATTCAGACTGAAACAAGTCAGACGAGTTCATGAACAAACATGTCAGCTGATTAGAGAGTTACTTCCTCTTGTTCTGTCAGGTGTGTTTGGGGAACCAGGTGTGTCAGCAGCAGCTCTGGTTTGAAACCAGTTCTAACTGGATGCAAACAATCAATTGTTTATGTGAGCCGAAGATCTGCTGCTGAACTTCAGGTTTATTTACATCTTTGGGATCTGATTACTTCCTGGATGAGTTCAGCTGAAACAATTTATTTAAAAATTGTATTCAAATCAGTCGTGTTGCCATGGTTACACAGTGGCAGACATCAGCCTGGTAGGTAAACACTGATCAGCGGAGAGTTTTGGTGCCGATCTACAGTCGACTCACAAAACAACAAAATATCTAGAAGTTTGTGTGATCTATTACTGAATTAAATTAAAGAAAGAAAAGGTTAAAGGCAGACAGCCAATGTTTTCTTTGTTACTATCAAAAACACCAGGACCCCAGTTCCCTGACCATCCTGGAGATAAAATCTCTCCAGCGTGTTCTGGGTCGACCCGGGGGCCTCCTGTCAGCTGGACATGTGTGAACCTCCTCCTCCTCTGGGAGGTGTCCAGCAGGGTCTCAAATGCCCAAACCACCTCAGCTGGCTCCTCAATGATGGACTGTTTATCCCAGATGTCTGAGCTCCTCACCCTGAAGCCGGCTTTCAGCTTTGATTTCAGCTGCTCTCAGTCACAAAACCAAAATCATTCATTAGTTATCATCATTATTTTTCCCTTCTACAGCTGAACTCCTGAGAGTCATGTGATGTGTTTTATCATTTCAGTGCAGGTGAAACCGGCACATTCTATTTTCTATTTCCTCTTTAGTAAATGACTGACTTCTGTCAGCCAGACCAGAACCTGTTTAAACTCTGATTATTTTGTCATGTTTCAGTGAGCTGCCAGGACACGGTCCACGGTTATCTCAGAGAGGATGTTGTCCTGCCCTGCAGCTACAGCGAGGATCAGCCAGGAAATATCGACGTCTTCTGGAGGGATGGAAATGACAGCATTGTTCTGGATATCGAGAATGGAAAAGAGAACTTACAAACCCAGAATCAGAAGTACAAAGGTCGAGTGTCCAGCTTCCCTAATGAATACAACAGGAGGAATGTCTCCATCATCATGAAGGACCTGCGGCTGGAAGATGCTGGAACTTATAAATGTGAAATTCCTTCACTTTTCACTTATAAGTCAGTCCAGCTGAATGTTTCAGGTTAGTTGCTGCTTTGTCAGGATCATCAGTCTCATTCTAATGTCTTATTGTTAATGTTCTGATCAAAGACATCAACAACAAGACTTTTAAAGTTCTATTGATAAAAACACTCATCCCTCTTAGTCTTGTTTTAAACTCTGGAGTGGCTGTGATGGTTGGCTGGTGTTTTTCCTGTGTTCTGTCCAGCTGTCCAGCAACCAGAATTGCTGTCTGAGTGCCAAAAACAAGCCTTATTCCCCTGCCTGATAGAAAAACAGTATTACCGGTATTACTATTTGGTTTAATTCAAATCCCAACAAACACAGGAAAAGAAAGGAAGATTGGGGCAGCAGGTCAAAAAGGAGAAGGAATTCACTTTCAAAANGCTGCCCTCGCACTGACAGAGGCGAGGCGACCACCACCAGCAAGCAACGTGGGTTAAGTGTCTTGCCCAAGGACACAACGACAGCGACCTTCAGATTGCAAGGCAGCCACTTAACCCCTCTGCTAAACCAAAGTAATAATGTTTTTCTATCAGGCAGGGGAATAAGGCTTGTTTTTGGCACTCAGACAGCAATTCTGGTTGCTGGAGAGAAAAGAGGAAAAACACCAGCCAACCATCACAGCCACTCCAGAGTTTAAAACAAGACTAAGAGGGATGAGTGTTTTTATCAATAGAACTTTAAAAGTCTTGTTGTTGATGTCTTTGATCAGAACATTAACAATAAGACATTAGAATGAGACTGATGATCCTGACTAAGCAGCAACTAACCTGAAACATTCAGCTGGACTGACTTATAAGTGAAAAGTGAAGGAATTTCACATTTATAAGTTCCAGCATCTTCCAGCCGCAGGTTCCTCATGATGATGGAGACATTCCTCCTGTTGTATTCATTAGGGAAGCTGGACACTCGACCTTTGAACTTCTGATTCTGGGTTTGAAAGTTCTCTTTTCCATTCTCGATATCCAGAACAATGCTGTCATTTCCATCCCTCCAGAAGACGTCGATATTTCCTGGCTGATCCTCGCTGTAGCTGCAGGGCAGGACAACATCCTCTCTGAGATGACCGTGGACTGTGTCCTGGCAGCTCACTGAAACATGACAAAATAATCAGAGTTTAAACAGGTTCTGGTCTGGCTGACAGAAGTCAGTCATTTACTAAAGAGGAAATAGAAAATAGAATGTGCCCGTTTCACCTGCACTGAAATGATAAAACACATCACATGACTCTCGGGAGTTCAGCTGTAGAAGGGAAAAATAATGTTGATGATAACTAATGAATGATTTTGGTTTTGTGACTGAGAGCAGCTGAAATCAAAGCTGAAAGCCGGCTTCAGGGTGAGGAGCTCAGACATCTGGGATAAACAGTCCATCATTGAGGAGCCAGCTGAGGTGGTTTGGGCATTTGAGACCCTCCTGGACACCTCCCAGAGGAGGAGGAGGAGGTTCACACATGTCCAGCTGACAGGAGGCCCTCGGGTCGACCCAGAACACACTGGAGAGATTTTATCTCCAGGCTGGTCAGGGAACTGGGGTCCTGGTGTTTTTGATAGTAACAAAGAAAACATTTGCTGTCTGCCTTTATCCTTTTCTTTCTTTAATTTAATTCAGTAATAGATCACACAAACTTCTAGATATTTTGTTGTTTTGTGAGTCGTCTGTAGATCAGCACCAAAACTCTCCGCTGATCAGTGTTTACCTACCAGGCGGATGTCTGCCACTGTGTAACCATGGCAACATGACTGATTTGAATACAATTTTTAAATAAATTGTTTCAGCTGAACTCATCCAGGAAGTATCAGATCCCAAAGATGTAAATAAACCTGAAGTTCAGCAGCAGATCTTCGACTCACATAAACAATTGATTGTTTACATCCAGTTAGAACTGGTTTCAAACCAGAGCTGCTGCTGACACACCTGGTTCCCCAAACACACCTGACAGAACAACAGAAAGAAACTCTCTAATCAGCTGACATGTTTGTTCATGAACTTGTCTGACTTGTTTCAGTCTGACTCAGAGCCTGTCCTCTACACCTGCAGGTTCAGGTCTCTGAGGTCACATGACCTGACCAATGAGCCTGAAACAAGAACCAGTATCCAGACTGACTCACCTGCCTCCAGGTAGACCACTATCAGGACCACGACCAGGACCCTGCAGACAGAAACAAAACCGGTTAGATCCTGATGACGTTTTTACTAATCATTTATTTCTGATTTTCTTTTCTGATTTCTGAGGATTTACGACCCACCAGGTCACAGAAACAATAACAGAAGCTTTTGTTTCAACAATCAGCAGCTGAATCTGGGTTTTACTGAGGAAGAACAACTTGTTTACAAGTGAAACTGACTAATCGATGAGGAAGAGGAGACATTGCTTAATGTGGAGACAAAAACAGAACAAAAACTGCTGAGAGACAAACTCTGATTCTGAAAAGCTCCTCAGGACCTGGAACTTCTGCTCCATCTGAAGCCAAAACCAGACTTTTTAAAGGTAAGCTCAAATGTATCTGCTAATGATCCACCTCTACAGAGGCTGTGACCTGAAGCTGCTGCTAGAAAACATCAGATTGTGAGATTCTGTGAAAATCAGCCACAAAAAACCCAGATGTGTTTTGATGACTATCATCTGAACCAGGTGTGGGTAGAGTCCATCAGATCAACATGCAGATCTTCAGGAGCAACGTCTGATGTCAGAGAACTTCCTGTTATCAGAAACCAGGAGAAACGATGATTCTAACAAGTTTATGGATGTCAGGAAAACCAGGAATGATTCATTAGCTAAACATCATCCCAGCAGCTTCCTGAATCTGAAACATTTTAAAATGATTCTCCTCACATCCAAAGTTCTCCATCATCTCTAACTGGTTCCTCTGGCATTCTGACTAAAGTTTAACAACTTTTATTACTAAACATTTAAAAACTGAATCACTGTCAGAATAAAGTTTCTGCTCATAAACTCACTGACAGGTTCAATAATTAACCTTTAACTAGATCAGTTCTGATCCACCAACATTAATGATTAACAGTTTAACCCAAACATCTCCATCAGGGCTCAGGGCCTCCATCATAAACATCATACTTCTGTTATTATGATAAATCCTGATTATTTATGTAACGAGCAGAAATATTCATGTTTTCATCACATCTGAGTGAGTTTCCATCAGTGTTGATGATGACTGATGTCAGACCTGGATTATAATCCAGTTTAATCTGATATAAAATATATTTTTTAGGTTTATAACTTAAATGAGTCATTATGAAGCTAATGATGCTAACAGATCAGATCACTGTAGCTACGGCTCCATCTGACTCCTCTAAAGTCTGGTTTTAGTGGTAAATAATCTGGGATATGTCTCGTTTATGTCACATTTAGAGAAGAAAGTCTTAATAATCCTTATTAGGCTATAATTTATTTTCTATAATCCCAACAGGAAGTTAAAAGCTAACCTAGCATTCCTAACATTTGGCCTCGCCCTCCGTAACTCGCCTTCTTTTGTCCTCTAGACTCATTTTTGGCCTTTTAAGGCCTTTTAAAAACTTTTACACCAAACTAACCTCATGGACTCGCCCACCATGGTTCTTGGAGCCTTTCAAAATTTACAGAAGTAAAGAAAAGCTATTTTTCTTCAGGTTTGATCAACAAAACAAAAAACAGACACCTAACTTGAAATTTCAGATCTCGCGAGAGTAGATGTCTTCCGGGTATTTTGTAATCCCTGCAGACGCAGACAATTTTAAGTTGAATTACTGACATAAATGAACTTTTGATCCATATTCTAATTTTTAAAGTGTCACCTGTAAAGCCAGCTGACTTTTTTAGACATCGGTTCCTGTCGTAGAATCAGATTCTGTAGTTGTGAATTAAGTTTTGTCACTTTGTAAAAAATGTGTGAGAATTTCAGTTTTGTGCTTTCATGCAGAAAAGTTTATGTCTAAAAAGTTATTTGTAAGAATAATTTTACATAAAATATAAA
>SSNS01001478.1:5915-20689 GCA_006937985.1 Aphyosemion australe | reverse complement strand
GAACATGTGTCATGATAAATTTAAATGAATGACACAGACAATAATGCTGATACATATAATTCATGCTGTAACAGAGCCAGACAACTGTAAAGAGGCTCTGAGATGTTATATAAGGGATCTCTTCCACCAGCACTTTGGCTTGTTATTGTTCTTTTGTTAGACCACATCTGCTTTATTGCAGATGTGACTATATATATATATATATATATATATATATATATATATATATATATAAGCCAGCAACAATTGTTAATTTTATGATGTGTTACTTTACAATCGGTGCCCCATAGAGCTTCTGACTGGATTTGATTTTCCACCAAACATGAAACAAGCTCTTGGATGTAAAAGGATGTACATCACTTCAACTGCAAAAGAAGACGGTAAACCAATGCTAAAATTCACCAGCCAGGTTTGTTTGTTTCTAGAAAAGCTCCATGTGGTGCCTTTAAATGACAAATTCTTTCAAAGCCAGTTTACATCAGCTGCTCGCCTGTCTTTTATAAGAGCAGCAGCTCCGAGACTTTACCAGCTCAGCAGTCCATCTATTGAATTACAGCAGAGCAGTGGGACATTAACGGTGCCTTTTCCACTAACTTGTGATGAATGAGAACAACACCTGTAACCATGGTTACTGTACCCAAAAATGGTGACTACCATAGTCTGAGAAAGCTTGGAGGACACAAAAATCACAGATGAAAGCTTGTAAATTGAGTTTTTGTTTATGAAAAAACTTTTTTAAAAGGAGAAAAAACATTTTTATTAGAAACCTTAAACTTGGGTTACATCTACTCCAGTCGTCAAAGTGATTTTTGAACATTTTCACTGATATTGCAAAGATAGCTCTCCAATGAGAATACCTTTTATGTCAGTAGGATGTTGAGATCTGATATTTAAATGTTTACCACATACAGGTTTATTAGAAAGTTTGATCAGTTCTTTTACTAAAACTTATGCATTGAGAAATAACAATAAACACAGTAGTGAAGAATTTTGGCTTTTAAAAAATTCTGTTAAAACTGTGTAAACCAGAAAAAGATTCTATCATGACTTTAAGATGTCAGAAAATGCTATAAAATCATGATTATTGGTAATAAAATATTTGATTGTTTCTTTTTTTGTTTGCTTTAACAACAAATACATTATATTAAATTCCAATGGATGTTTTAACTATCAATCCTTTAAGGAATGGATCTCAATTCCAGAGTTTCAAACTAATGCTCGGTTCACACGGAAGGGTATGGCACCATTTTCTGACCAGCTCCTTCCGTGCCGACAATCTTAAGGATGCCCACAATTACCATAATGGCTCTAAAGATAATCTTATCAGATAATCCTGCCATGTGTAGTGTGTTACAAGCTCTCACTATGGTCTGCTCAGAAGGACGTTGGGACTGCTTCGAGCAGACAGCAGAAATGTCCTGCTCTGCACTGGAATCAAATCAAAGTCCCAGCTGGAATTATTGTCCCAGTCCACCCCTGAAAACTGGTAAATGCGTGATTTTCTTATTGCCAGGTGTGTGATCTCCCATACTTTGGAAAATCGATTAGGAATTTAAAAATCCTGCCTTGTGAACCTGGCCTAAGATCATTTTATGTTGATAAATGATGGAGTTGCAGATATTTTGCTCAATCCCTAAAACTTCCATAATGTGATCTAATGTAAAACAACAAAACGCCTCATGGTCAATTAGGGTGTATTTTGTAAATGACTTTTGGCGACTAAAACAGAACATCTCGATCTCTGTGAAATCGCCCTTTTTGTGTTGACTGAGGTTAACTAGCTGCGACAGCCTTCTCAAAACAGCTTGTACATCCATCCATCCATCCATCCATCCATCCATCCATCCATCCATCCATCCATCCATCCATCCATCCATCCATCCATCCATCCATCCATCCATCCATCCATCCATCCATCCATCCATTATCGTCCGCTTATCCGGGATCGGGTCGCGGGGGCAACAGCCAAGCAGATAGACCCATATGTCCCTCTCCCCAGCCACTTGGACCAGCTCCTCCAGGGGAAAACCAAGGCGTTCCCTGGCCAGCCGAGAGACGTAGTCCCTCCAGCGTGTGCTGGGTCTTCCTTTGGGTCTCCTCCCGGTTGGACGTGCCCGGAAAACCTCACCAGGGAGGCATCCTAACCAGATGCCCGAGCCATCTCAACTGGCTCCTCTCGATGTGGAGGAGCAGCAGATCTACTCTGAGCCCCTCCCGGATGACTGAGCTTCTCACCCTATCTCTAAGGGAGAGCCCAGCCACCCTGCGGAGAAAACTCATTTCGGCCGCTTGTATCCGTGATCTCATTCTTTCGGTCACTACCCAAAGCTCGTGACCATAGGTGAGGGTAGGAACGTAGATCGACCTGTAAATCACTGCAGACGCAGCACCAACCTGCCTATCGATCTCCCGATCCACCCTTCCCTCACTCGTGAACAAGACCCTGAGATACTTAAACTCCTCCACTTGAGGCAGGACCTCGTCCCTGACCTGGAGAAGGCATTCTACCCTTTTCCAATGCAAGACCATGGTCTCAGATTTAGAGGAGCTGATTCTTATCCCAGCTGCTTCACACTCAGCTGTAGTTTGTACATTTGACGCTCATTTCAAACAAAGATTTAATGCAATCACTTGGAGCTCAAACTTTGTGTCATACTTGTCTTTGAGCTACTTCCACACCCAGTTGTGGCATGATATTCATAAAACTGACAGGTGGCAGCCATCTTGAATTGGGCTGACAGACAGGGTTGACTTAAAGAGTTAAAAAATTTCATGTGGTCAGTCAGCACCCACAAGATGTTCTGAGTGACATTCAGCTAAAACTGCTTTAAACTGACTTATATAATGTTAGTAAGCTGTAGCAGCCATTGGTTCATCTTGTAAATGAACATTTACTGCATCAGTCACACTGACGCGTACGCACCTTTTCCATTCTTTAACGTATAGAACAAAAAAACTAGAACGAATCATTTTGGCTGCAGCTCACTGATGTCAAGCTTGGAGCCGTTCCAGTTTTTCTAATTAGCCCCGGCTGTGACATGCAGGGCCGCGGGGCGGCGGTTAGCACGAGGCAGCAGGACGGCCCAGCTGCCCCCGTGTCCTCCTCTGCCTCCAGGGAGACTTTCTGGGTCCGCTTGCTTCCTCTGTGAGCGACGGCGAACAGAAACCTGGATGGGGAGCTCACACCCCACATGACACCCTGTCACAGGCAATACTTCATGGTTAAAAAGGAACTCTTCATCAGCAATCTGATCATTACAACCTGTCCCTGTTGTCGTGCTCCACTTTCACACTCTGAACAAACTGCCTGATAAAGAGCATTGTGCACAGATGAGCTGTATGCTAAACACACATTGTGTCGGTTTTTCTTTCCGCACAATAACGGCACAAGTGTGGCAGCTGGCATTTATGCAAAACCAGCAAGTGTAGGAAAATGGAAAATGTGGTGCTCCACTATAGATAGATGCACAACTTAAGGAGTGGAGGGGAGCAGGATGGGGAGGAAAAGAAGAGGAAGTGAGCTGAGAGCTGGAGTGGGAGCAGTTTAATGCTGTAATTAAGTTCCTGATAACACCCTGAGAGATACGCTTTGGTGCAGCTCCAGAACCCAGGCTCTACATCTACACACACGCAAATCATCTGAACAAACAGGAATTTAATTCGAACAGTCTCTTCCTGTTCTCTTGAGCCAATTCCAAATCCCAGAAAATGTGTCAGCTTCACCGAAAAGATGCATTGACACGAGGAGACACAAAGGAGGAGCAAAGTGACAAGAGAGATGGCTGTGAGAAACCATCACTCTCACGTCGCACTCACACACTGACAATCGCACACAAATCAACTTTTTTGGAGAGCACAAATGGAAAGCTGTCTCAGGAAGCAAGCCTTTCTTTCTCTTTAAATTTGTAGTGGTGCTTCTGTCACCTCAGACCTTTTTAGTGATGCTTGTTGCTTCAAATGTTTCATCATTAAGGAACCAAAGTTTAAGCTGTGCAGCGTTTTATTAGCCTAGATTTTAGACCGTCATTTGCTGAAGCAAAATAATTTTGCTTTGCATGTCGATCTAGCAACGCTCCATTGGAACCTTCGCAGCCCCGGCCAGTATTGTGGCTGGCCAATCACAGAACGTTTATTTAGAAAAACAATGTATTTTCGTCTTCTTCCTTGCTTCTTCCATGATGTATGGCGGACTGCCCCGTTGACTGACATGGGTAGCGGTCCAATCACAGTGCTCTATTGGTTTGGTGGGCCAATCACAGCACTCTGTTGGTGGGTGGGATGTTACTGAAAAAACAAAGATAGCGATGGCTCATTTAAAATGGCTTTGGAATCAAAGTTGGACTATTTGGACTTGGGCTTTTCTTTGAGTCAAGAGCAGATAGAGGTACTTAAGTTTATTTAGAGAAAGGATGTATTTGCATATTCTTTTATGTAGTATGGCGGACTGCCACATTGACTGACATCCGTAGCGGTGAGTACGTCACGTTGTTTGTTATCCAATAGCATGTGGAGACAGTTTGAAAGACAACCATAGATCCTGCCCCATGACTGAGAGCCGTCAATGGGACATGGCCAGACCATATATTCACATTTATTACTCTTGCATGAATTTTGCAGAGTTGGAGAAGAAAGATGCAAATTAAAGACAACAGTGCACTTTTAGCAAAATATGTGAGAAAACAAGTATTTCTGCAGCTTTACAGTCATAGAAAGTTGAACTTTACGTGACTGATCTGTTATTTTCTTACAAATACAAATCATGCATCTCTGTCTTCTTCCACCTGCTGTGTCTCTCACTGCTGTAGGACCAATGTTTTTCTCTCAGAATGGTAACCATGGTGATCCCAATGACTCACTGGAAGCAACTTTAACATTTCTCTTTGTCTTGGTCCTCTACACTTCTTATAGATATAAACAGAAAAACGTGGTCATTTAGTCTCATGGTGGTGTTAGGGGCTGTAGCTGGATGTCATCCCACAGAACTGTTCTAGTTTTATCTTCTAGCAGATAATCGTGCTTATTCTATTTTTGCTCTGGCATTTTCCAGTTAGTTTGACATGAAGGCTAATGTGTTGCCTGGCTGTGCAGGTATGATGACTGCACATAAAACAGGAGCTAATTCTTCCTCCCAGCGCAGTTCTGACAAGTTAAAGGAGCTGGGAGGAGGAGGATGAGGAGAGAGAAAGAGGTGGAGAGGAAGGGATGACAAGGAGAGTCAGAGCGAGGAGAGAGGGAGAGAAGGAGAAAGGCAGCAATTCCACTCAGCTTCCCCTCCGACATTCCTGCCTCCTTCAGTTTCAGCGGAGCAGCAGCAGCGGGAGGAGCGCGTCGGTGAGATCCGGGTTCGTGTGGATTGATCTCTAAAGGAGAAACGGATACAGGATCCCGGAGAGAAGACACGTGAGGAGAAGTCGTCTCCAAGAATCCGAGACTCTGTGAAGCCGTCTCCACCTGCCCGCGCGCCCGCTCTTTCTCCCGGGATAAAAGTGCGTAATTTTTATTTTAGCTCCTTTACGCAAAGGTGACGCGGAGCCGGAGACGCTCGGATACGGTCCTGGAAACACGATGCTGATCGGTGAGTCCTGAATTCAGAAATATAGAAAAATAACCCACTGGTCCAAACTCGCAGCGACCGGATCAGATGTGGATTCAAGCGCTGAAGCTGTTCAATAAAATAAAGTTTAAGGCAGGAAGAACGAGTCCTTCAGGATCTGGACCGATCCGCGGCTCTGACCGCGTCAGGAAGTTTTATGAAGGTGGAAAACAAAACCCTCAGACCAAAAGGGCGCACTTTAATCTCTGATCCTCAGATTTACTCACTTTATAGCAGGGAATGAATGTATTAACGCATTTAAAACGAAACTTCTCTATTTTGAAGCAAAGTCCTGATTTATCTAATCTTTTGCACCAATTATTTTAAAGATCTGCAAAATGAATTTGGATAATTTATTTATTATAATTAATTTATCTGAAATATTTATAATTTTATGCTGGTGAGATTCTTCTAAAGGCCTAAAACCTCAAAACCTTTTATGGATTTAAGTGTCTTAAAGCAAACATCTCCACATGAATGCATTATTAGAATTTCTCATCTTTAATCAAATTTAATATCAAATTTCTGACATTTACTCTTACAGAATTTTCTCTTATTTCCACATCGTGTTATTTTCAGGTGAGATTTTAAGCTGTAATTAAATTTCTAAGGTTAAACATTTTAAAAGCTCACAGCTGTGACGTATTTCAGGACTTTTCCACCTGATTTAACTCTGTCTTATCTGTGAATATGTGAGAAATGAAGGTGTACTTATCTTTTGTGTGGGCTGAGCTAATGGACCTGCTCTGCTGGACTCCTGCGTTTCTACTGAAAGGCTGATTTATGTCTACGCCTCAATCACAGCTTCTATTCTCCTAAAACAGCACACTTTGTGTTTTCCTGGACAAGTTAAGACTTTTGTTCCTTTCATAGTTTAAAGAATTGGAATATTAAAGTGAAGCTGACGGTTTAAATTTACAGATTTGAAGCCCGAATGCTGATGGTTTGGTTTAGTGACCTGGCAGACCTCTGGATGGGTCTCGGTACCAGTGCTCATGCTCTTAAAATGGCTCCTGAATGATCCAGTGATGCCTGCAAATGGATGACACATTAGCATTTTATTACATTAATTTCTCCTCCATTTTATGCAATCTATTTTACAATTGTTTTGCAATAAAATGTGATTTCTTATCATGTCTGGTTCAGATTGTTCTGATTAGTTGATTAATTTGGCTCCATTCTTGTAAAATTCTACATGACTTTAATCATTTGCATTCTGATAGTTTATATTTAAGCAAGATGGAGCAACATTTCCTACAAGCTGCAGAACATAACAACACATGAAGGATGTGGTTCCTGCTGCTATTTAAAAGGATGAGAGGCCAGACTGCGATCCAGTGGACTATAGTATGTGGGATTCTTTAAGATGTTTGAGTAGAGAGACAGGAGGAGCTGAAGGTAAAAGTCAAGGAGAACTGGCTGCAGCGAACATTTAGGCCTATTTGACCACTTAGAAAAACCAGGTCAAGCAAAAAATAATAAGAATTATAAATAATAAGATTTTGATCCTGAACAAAGATGGAAGAAGATATATTTAGAACATCTTTAGGACATCAGGATGCTGACACAAAACTAATTTAATAAAATTATAACAAAGTGCAAATAAAGTTTGATAATCAATTGTTCAAAAATTCACTGACTTGACAAAAAGTCTGCTTCAAGACATCTTGGGAACTCCTTCATCAGATGCAGAACAATGAGAATCTGGCTGTATGGGTCATTAAGTCCAAGCTGGATGGTTGCTGCCTGAGTTTGTTTCCACACCTCCTCTCCAGAATCCATCCAGGCAGACGACAGGTTCTGGGCCTGATTACAGGCCTTCAGGAGTGGGTGTCATTCTTCCTCTTCCTCTCCTTTTTATATCTGTCAGATCTGAGGTTTGGCCGGGGTGTAGGGGGTGCATGGATGGGAGGCATCTGTGCTAAACCGGGTCCTGGTCTTAATCAGGGGCAATTATGTGGGGCTAGGATTACAGCCTGTGACCCCTCCACAGGGGCTGGACACACCCTGATGGCAAAGTAGGAAGAGATTAAAAATAAATAAGAACTTAAACATCCATGTAGGAATCCAGTTTGTCTGAAGTGGTGGTGCAGGTGGAGGACGATCAGCGTCTTCAACAGATGAGAGCTACGAGTGTTTCAGTTTGCATTTGTCTTATTAAACAGCTGATAAGGTTTTCTGGACTGACCGGATGTGTGTGCATGTGTGTGTGTGTGCGTGTGTGTGTGTGTGCGTGTGCGTGCGTGTGTGTCATCGTGAGGCAATGGAACACAGTGATGGATGAATCTCGAGAGCCTTTGGTCTTGTCATTCATCTCTTGTGGACGAAGGTGGCGGCTTTCCAGCACACACACACACACACACACACACACACACACACACACACACACACACACACACACACACACACATTTTAATGACAAATCTATAGCCAGATGATTTTTGTCATTACTTTGACTTCTGTTAGACGTCTGTTGCCTCCTCTCTGAATTATTTTACATTAACTATATTTCATTTTGTCTCACTGGGGAAAGAAAAAAATTCAATTTCACTTACATGCACTTTTTGATGTCTACTTGTGGCACTTTTTCACTTTAATGTGTCAGTCTGACATTGCTTCCAGGTAAAAGTAGCAACAGGATTCAGAATATTACTCCAGAAAACCTCCTCTCTGCTCTCCAGTCTCCGCTCTGGATTTTGTTTTATTTCTCCCAGTTGGTTTCCGTCCACCATGTTTGACTTTAAAGTCTGATTCTATTCATGGAAACTCTTACCGAGTTATTTATCATCAACATCTCACTTTTAGGGCCTTGCTGAGGTGATTTGATGATGAAATATGGCGTGAGTCATAAATTCTAAATAACAGAGTTATTATTTTTATTATTCCAGCAGATATTGATGTTTGTGATTCTCTGCTGAAATGAGAATATTTGACAGCGTTTTAGACCAAATTAGTAATTGTTGTAATTACTTTAAAGAAATGATCTCTCATTTAATTGAAACTTTTGCAGCAGGGGCTTGAAAACACAACAAAGTGTCTTAAATCCCAGAGCCAAGTGCTGCCGGTTTACTGTTGGGCTGATTTACGGTCCTTCTGTGCAGTTTCGGTGTAAAGGACTTTTTCTGTTATCATGTCTGTTTACATATTGAGTCTAACCATAACCTTTGCAGCATTACAGCACAAACAAGATGGGTAATGATATTCATGTTTCCAACTAACATCTATTCTATCCTCTGGTCAGTTTTCAGAGGTCCTGACTGATAAAGTACGGTCCTGCGTCATAAATAAACTTGAATGTAGGTTGTAAGGTGTAGCTGAAGGCTGGGTGACCCGTTATCGACTTTTCTCCAAAGTCGTCATTGCTGCTAAATAGTCAGGCTGCATTGCATGAATGTTATTTTCTGAGTGAGAATAAGGATGAACTTTGTTTTATTTTGTTGAACCAGTCAGTGGTTCAAGTCCTCACGTTGGCTTGTTACGGGCACCCAGAGGGAATAAAAGGAAGATGTGAAATAAGGAACAGGAAGATTTTACATTTAAATCTAAATGTTGGAGGAAATAAAAATCACAAGTTGCCTATTTTCACTCCTTCACAATAAAAGTCTTAACGTACCTCAAAATATTCAAAAGATCTGAAGCTGATAAAATGCTTCGTTGGCGTTGTTCTCTGGTAAAACTCTTGCTGGAGGCTAAACCGCGATGCTGTTTACCGGCTGTGTTCTGATCCAAGTCAGCTAAAAGAGATATTTTAGTTATCACAGGTGTGTCTGCTGGTTTAGTTACTATTTCACCTTTTGCTCTAAAAATTATTTTATTCTTAACCTTTCAACCTTTTTTCTGGAAATATTCAAACTTTTTGCAAACATTTTTGTCTTTCATTTTAATATTTTAAGTGTAATTTTGAAAGTGAGAAAGAAAAATTACCCTACTGTTGTTTATTATTTATTTATCGGGGTGTTTGTGTGACTTTGTTGCATCATCTAGGACTATTATTTTGGAAAAACGTGATGTCAACATAACAGATGAAGGTTGCTAATTTAAAAGCAGGAACTAGACTTGTCCATCACCCTCTTTTAGATGATTGTTGCCAAGTTGCATCAAACCACTTCTGACCTTAAAGCGTCCAGATGGAGCATCAGGATTAGTACCTTCATCTTAAACCTGCCATATTCAGTCATATGCATGTCTACTGCCCCCTGGTGGAGGAGCTACAGGTAGCAAGGGAACATTTTATTTCCTTATTCTTTGTTTCATTTGATATAATTAAATAAAACAGAGTATTATATAGCTGTTATATAGTTGTTGAAGGTTTACCAATAATATGACCTTTTTATGGGGCTCTGCTTTGACCTTTTAAACCACCATCCTCCCTTTTACACAAAGTGTCTTTTACTCAGTAAACGTAGACAAATCTGTCTGGATGTTCTGATATTTGTGGTGTCTGCATTTTTACGCCTGAGCACACTCGTTCGTACTGTGTGGCCCCTTTCTGGCCCGGAGCCCCCCGCGGGGAAAACGCCTGTGTCAGAATGACAGTTCAAGTCATTTTAATGAAATGACTGCGTGGGTTTGATTGGCCCGCCTGCTGGACTGATGGCTTCTGGATGCTGAGAGCTGTAGGCATATGTGAGCCCCAGCAGGAGCTCTGACAACATGAGAAATGTCCCATGCTGCTCTCTGCTCCAGAACCTCAGCACTTAGCCTTTTATTCCCCGGGTGCTAAGGCTAAAGACAACACACCGCCTCACAGCGAAATCTTCGGCAGATAGGGAAGCTCGTTGTTGAAGTAGACCACCGGTCCACTTGATGCTCTGACTTGGACTTTAGGAAGTCAGAAGAGGTGAAGGTGTGTAATAGGAAGAAACATGAAAACCTGCTAGGTACAGAAGGTTAGAGACACAAAGCTACAAAGTTTCTCCTCTGGTTCTCATCTTTCTCTTCATAACTCTGCTTGATAGTCCACTGGTTTATTTGTTCAACTGGAAAAAGAGGGATTACTCTTTGCTACAAATGGAGGAGTTTAAGTATCTTTGGGTCTTTTTAGGAGAGATGGAACGACTGATCGGGCCTTCATCTGCTCTGATGAAGAAGGAGCTCAACCCAAAAGAAAGTCTCTGAATTTACTGATCTGTTTTACCTACAAGATCCTGGATGTGTGCAGCTGGAATGAGCATTCCCTGTTGGGTTGCTGGACTTGGAGATGAAGAGAGGAGCTCCATCATTCAGGGGGAGCTCATAGAGTGTCTGCTCCAATCAGAACGAGTCAGTTGAGGTAGTTTACCCCTGGTTCACACCAAGTGCAGTACGAATACGAAAGAGGTCCTTCACTGAGACATCATTTTTTACTTATTGTTTTTTGAAAATGATCAGTCTGAGTTCAACATGCAGGCTGACCATGAAAATAGTCTCCTACACCTATCTCCTGCATTAGCTTCTGATAGAAAATAGACGGTGAAACTCTAGGATTAGAAAAGCCTGACAGATCTACGTCACACTGTCACTGAACATTCATGGACTCACCCATCTTGACTCATGACGGGGAAGGCTGTTGTTGGTTTAGCGTCCAGAAAACAGTAGAGAATGTCTCAACTAGTAGAAGCTAACCGTTAGCATTAGCAACTCCACCACACAGCAGAACTCCTCCAGGCTTGTGTTATTTGTGGAGATAAAACATCAACGTTGCAGAGCAAACTGAGTCAGTGGTAGAGTCGTGTTGCTCTTAGCCAATCAGAGGAGAGATGTCCAAATATCAGGAATTAAATGTTCAAATCCTGCCGTCTGAAGCTACTTTCTCCTCCAGCTGACTTCTACGTGTGCAAACAGGCGCACCAGAGCTTTTTTTCCCCATTCATTCCTATACTAGAGACCACTGCAGATGTATTAAAAAATGAGTGAAGGACCTCTTTAAGGACGGACTGCCATTCACTGACTGCAGTTCGTGTGCTGAACGTCTCTGGATATCTGCTCTAACAAGAGCACCAAATGATTAGTACTTTGACTCAATACATTTAAAGATACACCTGTAAAAATAACGTGAACTATCAATCACTGTGAACTGACATCCTTGTGATTGATAAAAAAATTTATAAAAAAAAAGTCTGGCAAAAACAATACAGGAACACAGGAAAAATGAATAGATAGATGGATATACTGAATGCACCTTGCTAAAACATGACTCACTTCCTGTCTGGCTCATGTAATTTCTTTAACTTCATTACAATCCGCATGCAGCGTCTGAAAAAAATAGACTCCATGCTGATACTTTCCAGAGCTCCGGATTTGGATCTGCATCGCACCACAGCCGGTTTGAATTCTCTGATGGAATCAGTGAATTTTGTAGCGTGGCAAGCCATCCTATATATGTGAATATATAATCTGGCCACAAACCATTGACGGCTCTCAGTCGTGAGGCGGGATCTACGGTTGTCTTTCAATCTGTCAGCACGCAATTGGATAGCGCTAGGACCAATCAGAGTAACGAACAACGTGACGTAATCACAGCGACGGAAAAGCGGGAGGCAGCTATGGCGTCTAACATCAATGATTTCTGTCGTTTTTGTATAAAAACATGTGAATATCAGGTGTACTGGGACATTCCACTACTTTGTTTGATAAAAATAAGAAGCCGCTAAGTATAGCCGACAGACTTACGCCGTTTCAAACGAACGTGGTTCCTGCGCTGCCGCCATGTTGTTTGTGTTCGCAACCGCAGCACTGATGTCATCGGCTACTCCCGCTCTGTGATTGGCCCAAAATATAGAGCGCTGTGATTGGCCCAACCAAAACTATAGCGAGTTGTGATTGGACAGCCACAGCAGTGGATCGGGCTGCGAGGGTTCCAGTGAAGCGTGCCTAGACCAAACTCTGTAAAGCAAGAATTTGGTCCAGTTCACTAGGCTATGAATTTTAATCAATGCAGAAGCTATATGGAGTCTGGACCGTATCTGTTCTGCATTCAGTGTGAAGGAGGCTTTAGACTGCCTTCTGGCCACCTGGGCCCTCATTTATCAAACGTTCGTAGAAACGTTCCTATATTCCCTCCTACGGATGAAATTTAGAATGTGTGTACGAACAGTCAATGTCCTGATATATGAAACATGCGGTGGCCTCTCGTACGCACGTTCCTCCGCAATCGTCTGATGATAAATCCCACCTGTGTTTATCCAGGTGCGCGTGTCCGTGTACCGTCATTTACATACAGAAACGCCCTGAATTAACCATATTTGGTCACACTACGTCCTCAGGTTGGGAGGGGATTCCCTGGGTTCTTCCCCGGAAAAAAAAGAAAAACTTTATTGACAGCGAGATCAAAGCACTGGACACTTGACTACGCGTGTGATGATCGGGGAGCAGAGGAGGTTCTGGAGGGTTGTTTTGTTTGTAAAATAGAATCTGGACTGGAATCAGATCAGTGTGCTGTGCTCACGGAAGAGCCGTTCCCTCCGGAGTGCACTCTGCTCTGCTAAATCCTCCAATAATAATAAGAATAAGAAACGATCTTTTATATAGCGCATCTCACAAAAAATCACGATGGCTTCACAAGGACAAAATAATTAAATTAAATTAAAACATAATAAATAAATAAATTCAAAATGATTTAAAACATAAAAAACATTGTGATTACAAAATAACATGAAATCAGCCATTCTGCAATGTCAGATTCCCGTCAGTCACGGGTGTTTTATCACCACTAATGTGACTCAGCTGTTTTTCCACCAAAATATTTATTTATTGTGTAGAATAATTAGTGGATGAGGAACACGCGTGGATCACTGAGACCTTCAGAATTGCTGTTCCCTCGTTCTACCACTAGATGCTGTTCCTACGCACGGTCAGAGCTGTTCTTATAGTTAGGAACGTTTTCACGCACAAGTACAAATTGGTAAATACCACACAGTGCGCAAAATCGTTCCCACGCACGAAATACGCACAGATCTGTACGTAAGTACGGTTGATAAATGAGGCCCCTGGAGTTTATTTCTAGAAGAGGGAGGAGAACCAGGGGCAGAGTCAGAACGTTTGTCCTCTGTGACCTTGGTACATTTTGGGATCTTACAGAAGGAGCTGGAGAGGGATGTTTGGACTAATTACCTCCACAACCGGAGCTCAGATGAGGGTCAGAACATGGATGGATGTATGACTTTCCAAGTATGAAGATCAGCAGCTGTGTATAAGACAGCCCATTGATTTTACAGTCAGCTCCGGCTGTAAGAACCAGATGACCCGATCGCCGATCTGCAATCCCCGCGGGCCTATCTCTTGTAACAGTGTTCAGCTAGTGTACAAAGGTGGTAAACAGAAGACAAGGCGGGTTTCTCCATCTTCATCTCTGCTCTCCTGATTAATCACACTAGCTGGAAAATTATTATCCAATTACTTCTCTTGATGCAATTGAATCCACAACTGAATCTGAAGATTCTGGATGCAAACAAGAATGAAGAGTTGCATGGAGTACAAAAAGATTACATGTTATGCATTCTTTACATGCTTTGTATAATTTTTTTAATAATGCAAAGAAAAACACGTGGCTCATTTAGAAGCTGTGTCTGTCAGAGACGTTAGTTTGTGGTGAATACTGTTTTCTCTTTCTTGCTCTTTTTTGAGGCGTCGTGGAGAACCTGACTGCGAATGATCAGCTCTAATGATTTTATGAGAGGCTACATGATTAATGTTGGCACAGCAGTGTGTTTGTGAACAAACCCCTCGCTCCTCTCCCCCTCCTCCCCCATTTCACAGAGACTCAGAGGGAATATCCAGTCTCAGTGTGTGCTGATTTCTGCGGCGCTAGCTGTCGCTCGCCACATTAGAGTGTGACAATGGCTCTCTTTGAAGTGGGTTATTCTAGCACGGCTCACAGCTCAGCGCAGCAGTGAAGATGTGCCAGCTTGCTGTGCAGACAGATCCAGTTCTGAGCTCGGAGAGGGAGGCAGGACTCGTAGACGTGCACACGCACGCTTGTGCAGACTAAATACTGGGGTCAACACAATAGCTTTCACACCTACGTTTTATAAAAGCTCTTTATGTAAGCAGCGCTTCCATCTACTACTCAAAACAAACATGTTTCTGCAGAGCAGGCTCAAAACAACGCTGGTGCCACATCATCCATCCATCCATCCATCCATCCATCCATCCATCCATCCATCCATCCATCCATCCATCCATCCATCCATCCATCCATCCA
>SSNS01001477.1:0-14437 GCA_006937985.1 Aphyosemion australe | reverse complement strand
TCTGTGAATAAATTCAGTTTCTTCTTCTCAGCAGCAGCTGATCAGCTCCAAACTCAGAGACCAACTTTGACTCCAGAACCAGAGAACCAGACATGGATCTACCTCTATGTTCTATATGGAGCATCAGCATCTCTGATACTTATCCTTGTTTTACTGTTTTGTTTTTACAGAAGGAAAAACATTTAATCTAACTGGAGTTCCACCTAAACAAAAGTTTAATATCTGAAACTAAACAGTCTATGTCCAAGTTTTAAAACCAACAGACTTCAACCGTTTTTACCTTCAACATGTTTCTGCTGAATATTTCTGTTTCCTGTCAATATTTTATATACCATACCAGTTTATTTGTTTGGCGCATTAAAACACAGCATGAGAGCTGAACAAAGCGCCTTACAGTTAAAAAAACAAGTTGAAATAAACACTTGCAATAGCATGATACCCAAATAAGCAATAAAAGGCAGAAACCAGACACACACAGTAATTCAATAAAAAATGGTCAAATCAACCAAAGGACTAGTAAAAGCAGTAAAAAGTATAAAAAACTAGCGCTCCAAAAACAGGAACAGTCCTGACAATAAAAACTACCTCAAAACAATAAAACCAAATGTAAAAGAGGTCCTTTATCCAAAGGCCAAATCATAAAAGTGAGTCTTCAGTCTAGACTTAAAGACCGAGACCGTTGATTATTGTATATATATGCATATGTATATATCGTATATTATTGTGTAAATGTCATAAATTATAATGTGAATATGAACAAAAGTGTTTTTAACCAGAATGAGTTGCTGGTTCAGATCCAGAACCCAGAGACTCTGAAGCTTCTCCTCCATGGAGTCTAAATGGAAAACTTGTTATTAAAGGAACTAAAAGTGTCTCCATCAGCATGAAGCTTCTGAGGGAGAAGCTGCTGCAGGAACCTCATCAGTCCACTAGAGGGCAGCAATGCAGCTTTAACAGCAGCTCTGGGGTCAGATCCACTTTAATAAGAGACGTTTGACTTTATTCTAACTGGATTATTTCAGCCTCACTGAGAAAGTCTCTCACCTGTCAGAGTCACACCTGGTTTTAGATCTTATAAACTGTAGACTGTCTAATAGACACAAGATCGACCCTCCCATATTCCAGTCAGAATTAACAAAGCTCCTCGGATGAGAAGTGAAACGTGTTCAAGAAACCAAACAAGTCCAGTTGTCTTCATTCGAACCCCTTTGAACTGATTCTGTAGTTCCTGTTGAACTTAGAAAATCAATGAAGATGGAGGAATTCTGCTTTGATTTTTTAACACATAAATTTTAGTTTAATTTTAGATTTTTTTTCTTAGATTGTGATTCTTCTCCTCTAGATGGAGTTGAAAGACTCCCATGTTCCAGTTGTCAGTGTGTCTGCTCCTCTCTTTCCCTCTCTGTCTCCTCAGCAGCAGCATTTGTAGTCTTTTTTTTACCCCGTGTCCTGTCCGGCTGTATGGCAATCAGAATTAATGTCTGAGTGCAGAAAAACAAGCCTTACAGTTTTGCTCTCACAGGTGGATCGTTATAGATTCAGCTATAACACCCCGCCTGATATCAGAAATGTTTTCGGTTGTTTTAAATCCCAATGAACACGGAAATGAAAGAGAAAGGGGGGGGGGGAGGAAGAGGTGTTCACACTCCTGTAAAAAACTCTCACCCAGGTTCATCGGTCCTTAGACTATCACCTCTGTCATTAACCCTTCTACTGTTCTTTTGGCTCTTCCTTCCTCCATGAGGATTCACCCCGTGATCCACGTCTCCCTGCTGACACCAGTAGCTTCCAGTCCTCTGTACCTGCCTCTGGCTGCTCCCCCGCCTGCCCGGCTTGTGGGTGGGGGCCTGGTTTACCCTGTTCGTTGTCTCCTCGACGTTCACCGCCACGGCAGGGGGTTCCAGTACCTCGTGGATTGGGAGGGGTATGGTCCAGAGGAGCGTTCCTGGATCCCCCGGGCCTTCATCATGGATCCATCCCTCATCTGGGATTTCAAGGCCCCTCGTTCTGCCTCCTCCACCACCTCCTCCTCCTCTGCTTGGCCGCCAGGTGGCGTTCGTTGGGGGGGGGGGGGGGGGGGGGGGGGGGGGGTTTGTCATGATCTGTGGTGAGCTACCCTGTGTTTTTTCCTGAGCTCTGTTTGCAGGTGGACGTGCCCGAGAGCAGTATCAGCTGCAGCAGATTCCATCATCAATGGCCAGGGGATTTAAGGAGCAGTGCGACGCTACACCACGCCAGATGATTACTCAGTTTTGGGTAGCTCTAGCCTCCTTGATTACTCCTGTACCTGCTAATAAACTTTTGTGCCCCTTGTTCCTCCAGAGATTCTGATTACTGCCAACACTCCTGTGACATCTGACTAACCTCTTCCTGTGCAACCCAGGTTCTACCACCAGCTTCTCCTCCTCTACCATAACCTTCGGAACACCACCTCAGCACCACGCCGCACAGCGCTTCCCCTGGCCGCCTGCTCTCCCTCGCTCACCTGCTACCCTGTGTCCTCCTGCGTCGCCTTATGCTCAGTTCCCTCCTGGACCCCTCTGGACTTCAAGCTCACCCAGACCTGACAATCCCGCGATAGCGGAGACACTTATTAAACATGCTAATACCATTCAAACACTTTTGGAACACTTTTCATCAGCTGTAAGCCATAATCATCACACTTATAACAAATAAAGGCTTTGTATGTATGTCTCATAGATTAGCTTCACCTCTGGATCACTGACATAAATTCACTTTTGCACCAGATTCAAGTTTCAGCTGTAATTTCATCAGGAAAGAAATAAAACAATGCCCTTATCATAAAACAAACAGCAGGTGACTGACTCACACGCCCGGCCCGCGCGCACACATATTGATAATATATTGATGAAGGCGGGGCAATCCAGTCACGAAACAAACCGGAACTGCTCGCTCAGTAACTGAATTAAAGCGCGACAAATGTTTTAAAAAATAATCCAAGGTTCTAAATTGCGTACAGCCACCTGTGCCTTTTCTTCTCTTGCTAGTACTCCGAACATTAGCTCTAAACTAAAGGCTTGTTAGCTTTCCCCCACTAAAAAGTTAGCTAAACTCATACTTGCCAACCCTCCCAAATTTTCCAGGAGACTCCCGAATTTCAGCACCCCTCCTGAAAATCTCCAGGGCCACCATTCTCCCTATTTCCACCCGGACAACAATGCAAATTTCTACCTTAGTAACACCGCTGCTGCTGTCTGTGTACTGTCCAGGTCCGGTCCCAGCGGTAGTGGCAGCACGCATTCTGCTCAGCAGACCAGAGAGTGAATTTGGCCCCCCTGCTCTGCACTTTACTGCCGTGGGAACGCGCAGCACTCAGCCGCTTGTTGGGGAAGTAAATGATTATGTGACAGTGTGAGCATGCTGTCACTGTATCCCGATTGATCATGCACCCTGGCTGCTTGGCCACGGGGATATCCCATTGGCTGACTGGTTAACACGTGTGACTCTCACCCGGGATTCTGGGGATCGAATCCCACCCGGGCCCTCAGTTCCCCACCTTGCCACAATTAGAACTAAGAGCGACAAGGCTAAATTAAAATATATTCGCGTTATTAACACATTTCTTATCCGTAAAAAGCCATGATTTTGGACAGATAAATGATTTTAACACGTTTAAGACAAATGTTTAAGTCAATTACGTTCTCTGCTGCCTGGTTCCTAATAACGGATTGCATTCCTGCTTTTTAAACCAACAGCATCTAAAGGTTTATAAAGCATCACTGTTGATACTCAAGAGCAGAACTGGGTTATTTATATAAACTCTTGTGGGCACATGGAAACTCACAAAACTGCAAATCTATGAAAAAACATTGTTGCATTTAAAAAGGTGGACTTGGCCAAAATATACAATTAAAGACACTAAGTTGAAGGTTTGATAACTCAAATAGGCTAATAAATAAATAAAAAAACAAAAAGCTTTTGTATTTCTATTTAAATAATGTGTAGAATAGACTGTATGCTCCCTAAGTGTCCATTCTGTTAAGGAAAGAAAATCATAAATTGATGCACTGATCAAATGAGGTCAAACAATCAATATATATGCTATATGGGTCCCATTTACAACTTAGTGTAAACAGGGCATCAATACATTATCTACAGTATAGTGATCATCAATTAATGCAGCAGTTATGACTCATCAATAAAGTAGAAAACAAATACCACATTATTGTTTTACTGGACAAAATCTGGGGCAGCTAAGATTGTGTCCCATAGCCCATATGTGTCCCATATTTTGTCAAATAATTTTTTTTATTTTTCTTTACTTGTGAGTGCATATGAACCCCCCCCCAATCCCCCGTCCCTTTTGAATGTCTCCCTAATCTTGAGGTCTCAATGTTGGCAAGTATAACTAAACTAGAAGTTTTGTCAGTGATGACGTCTATGAAAATGATTGGATAAACAATTTTCCCAGCTTTAATTTTGTTAATTGTTTTAAAATAAATAAATTATGATTTATTTTTACTGGCTGTAAATGCAACATTATCATTACTGACATGAGAAATGCAAAACCTGAAGAAAATGAAAGAATGACATTTATAAACTAGCTTCAGTTAGATGGAGAGCTGCTGCACCAGGACAGAGAGATGGAGTTGGCTGATGTAAATATCAGGCAGTTTCAAGGTTCCAGTGCAACAGAAATGCAGCGTTTTAAGCTGTGTTATTAAAAACAATACAGATTCTAAATGCTAGTGTTAAGACTATAATCAATGATATCTGATAGGCCGTCTGACAACTAGGCAGGGCTGGCCTGGACGAAAATTTGGGCCAGCCCAAAAAGAAATGAACAAATTAACGGTTCAAGATTATTTAATAAATTACAGTCGGCTCGGCCCGAAATTACCGTCAACCCACCGGGCAAATGCCCACCTTGCCCGACGGCCAGTACAGCCCTGGTCACAAGTCAAGGTCTACATCATACCATCCCCACTTTAAACAGTGTTTGTAGAGCACTGATTTTCCCCCCTGAGGCGCCGCATGGTGGAACAGAATCTCTACAAAGCCGTACGGATGTCTTGCTCCATGGTCTCACCGAACTGCTCCTCATCCTATAGGTTTTATCCTCCGCAACCACCCGAGCCACATTCCACTTGAACTGCCGGTGTCGGTACCAGATCTGCTCGGGGTCCTGCGCCTGCCGATGACGTCACACTAGATGATTGGCTGAACGTAAGACTTACAGAAGTTACGATACCACGTTCATAAAGGTTACGGTGGCACGTTGACAATGAAGATTTTGATTGGTTTGAACAAAATTGCGGTTGTAGTCCTTGTGGTTGTAGACCTGTAGTCCAAAAACAAACACTTTTCGGGGAAAATATGTTTGTTTTGCCAAAGGAAACGTAAAATAAAAGCAAAAATACCAATTGATAAACAGAGATCCTCAGCAGCTCTTGATTTTGATGAAAAGGGGCAAAATAAAAATAAAATAACTTTATTGAACAAAATGAATGGTTTTTAAGAACTAAAAAAATATACAGAATTCCACATAAAAACAGAAATGGCTGCTAATTCTGTAAATACATTTACAATTTTTCAACATATACAAACTGTTGTGCTTTTTGGAAGTCTGCTGTTGGTTTTATGTAGTTTCACATTTTTGTCAAAACTACGACAATATGATGTTTTATTAACAAAAACAGCTATAAAGCAAATATTTAGGCGGTAAGAAACAAGAATTTATTAACAAAACTGCTAAACTCTTTCCAAAACTTATGTGTGAAATCCGAGTGGATTTGCCGTAGTTTGACGACATCATCGGCAGGCGAAGGACCCCGAGCCAATCTGGCACCCGAGCAGATCTGGTACCGACACCGGTACCTATCAGCTGCCTCTGGAGTCCCACAGGCCAAAAGGATGTGATAGGACTCTTTCTTCAGCTTGACAGCATCCCTAACTGCCAGTGTCCACCAGCGGATTCAGGGGTTGCCGCCATGACAGGCACTGATGACCCTGCTGCCTCAGTTCCGTTTGGCCAGCTCAACAATGGAGGCACGGAACATGGCCCACTTGGACTCAATGATGCCGCCAGACATAAAGTTTATGATCAAGCTACAGCCTAAGTTATCCTGCAGCCAAGAGCACATATCCATGACGAGCACAGAAGTCCAATACCAAAACACCGCTCTGATTCGTTACATTGGTGTCAATGGTGAATGTACTATTTAAATAACTCTAACTTGCTCAATTTTCAACCGAATTTCAAACTGTTTGGTTTGTTATAAACGCCAGAGATGTGGCTGTAAAATATGACGGATTTGGCCCGTTAATTTAAAAATGTTAAAGTATGTCCTGTTACGTCCGTAAAGGAATTTTTTCTGTTTTATTTTTCATCTGCTGCCATGTCTTCTCAAATGTAAATTTTAGTGTGTAGGTGCCCTCCTGCAATTGGTGGAAGATGGCCGTAGGTGTTCCTGACCTGGTGACTGGGAGGAGCCGACGCTTTAAGAAGACCCTGATTGCCTGCAGCTGGGTTCCTCATTTGCTGCCAATGCCAACCAGCCACCACTGTGTTGTCCTGCGATTGTGTTCTGTTGGAGAAGTTATTATTAGAAATCTGAGGATCTGTAGGGGTGAACTGCCTTTTATTTTACCACCATTTTCTCCTGTTTTGTTAGTCAGGGAGGTAAGTTTATTTGTGATTTGGTTCATTTGATTTGGAAGGTAAGAATGGTAAATTTCAGTTAGAGGTGTTTTGTTTGTTGTTTTAGGCCTTGGTTCACCCTGAGCTTTTAATCCTCCCTCCCCTTTAGTGAAAAACATTGAGACCTTAGTTACCTGTGTACATATTGTAAATAAATAATTGTAAATAGTCTTTTTGGTGTGCTGTGTTGGGATCAGCAGGGAATGACGGACCAACTTTTATGTTGCGGCCTGACCCCTCCTAGACGGGTCGTAACAGTCCTATCAAGCCTATGTGCTATAAGGTTTGTAATAATGCAACCCGCTTGTAAATCCGTTAATATTTAATGGAGTTAAGAGTGTTTTTGTTTAAGTTGTTCACTCACCTTCCATCTGCTACCATTGAGAACGGAACGTAAGCTGTCCGAGGTAAGATGGCCGCCGTGTAGGGACGCTGTCGACTCTCAGTTAAGGCATCTAGTGTTTATATGATATCTATGGTTATTCCCACCTGGAGCTGTGGGTGGAGTCCCTCTCACTTCCTGTCAGCTCCTCTTTTTCACTGGATAAATAACTGCATAAATGTTTAGTTAGGGTGTTGTAGTAATGTTTAACTTCTGACACCAGGGGGCGACAAATCAGCTCCCAACTACAATGGTTGGTTGGTTGGAATTCTTCTGGAAGGAACCCAAAGAATTCTGGAACAAATTTACTTGTTATTCCTCATCAGCTGATGATTGTTGATCCATTCTTGGTTCCAAAGAGAAACAAACGTTTCTAACCATGCTGACACAGACTGAGTTAAACCAATATTAGCCTAAAGCTAGAACCTCCCATTAAAACAAATACAGATGGAAGCACAGAAGTGATGCTTAGTAAGCATTCTGTAGAATAAATAATTTCTCTGTTTTAATGCTTAAGTTTATAAAGCAGCTGCAGGTTAGTGACTGTAATCTGGTAAATCCATGAGGATTATGAAACAGTTATTTAGTGTTTGTTACAGATGAGAACAGGAATGTTTATGCTGTAAAAGGACAGAAAGATGAAATGTTTCCGTGCTGATCTTTTATGCAAACATTCAGGTAAAAGAAGATACTGATAGTTATATCAACAGTCACACCAGGATCACGTGGTTTACATTTAATTCCTTTGAGGTAAATGGGCAGCAGTAGCTCAGGAGGTAATTTGTTTAGATTCACCTCTTTGAGGAGGTGACTTGAGCTTTGCTTTGTTTCAGGAACTGAAGTGTTCTGGCCGGCCTTGAGGTTTTATCACTCTAATTGTTTATTAATTTGGGCGAATCAAAGTTTGACACATTCAAGTGGGTGTTGCCAAACCCTCAGACATCAGGTTTCAGCAACACTTAAAGATGACTCAGCTTAATGTGGTGTGCATCTTATTAACTTAATGTGAGTGCAAATTAATATTCAAACACAATACTATTGTTTGTAAATTTTTATCTGATGATGATTAGAATTACTTAAATGAATCCTAAATTGTGTAATAAAAGATATGAAAACAGGAACAAATATTCATTTTAACTCCATCATTCATTATTATTATATGATGATTCAAATTTCACATAATGATGATTCAACACGTAAGATTTATGTTATATTTGTAAAAGTCTTTCACGAGGCAGGAAAGGTGAACTTTATTCAGGAAAGAGATAGGAAAGTCTTGCGTCCGGGACCTTGAATTGTGATAGCTGCTGGGGAGTGAAGGCATTTAGACCAAACAAACATTAGTTTCTGGACACTATCTCAGAGTGTCTTCTGCAGCCTTTAAAGTGTAACACAGTTCATTTTAGGAGACAAACCATGGGGCCATGTCGTTACACCAGTAATCGGAAGGTTGCCGGTTCGAGCCCGGCTCTCCCCATAGAATGCTGCTGTTGTGTCCTTGGGCAAGACATTTAACCCGTCTTGCCTGCTGGTGGTGGTCAGAGGGACCAGTGTACGGCAGGCCCCGCCTCTGTCAGTGCGCCCCAGGGCAGCTGTAGCTACGATGTAGCTCATCATCACCAGCATGTGAATGTGTGTGTGAATGGGTGGATGACTGATTGTGCTGTGAAGCGCCTTGGGGGGTTGTAGAACCCTAAGAAGGCGCTATACAAATACAGACCATTTACTATTTTCCATCTCTGGTCAGATCTGGTTCATCAGGAAAACTAGAGCCTCTCAATGAGAATGTGGCCATGTTATCTACCTGTAGCCTTTAGAAATAAAATACTAAATACAGATAAATCAGCTGTTTATGTCACTTTTACTGGAACTGAAGCATACCGCTTTATAGAGCTGATCTGTAAACAGTCGACACCACAGACAGGAGACGATGTTCAGACGTCTAACACAACTTCAGACTGGATGATCAGCAAATATTTACACTAACTTCATCTGGTTCAGCTTTAGTCTTTATGCTCTGAAAACACAAGTTAGTTATACTTATTAGTACTAATTATACTTATTAGTACTAATTATACTATTCAGCACTAGTAATACACTAGAGGACTTTGTCCATATTTAATAAACTGTCTAAAGACGTGTTTCTGAGCTGAAATCTGAGTCTCCATCTCAGAGAACGTCACGTCTCATTGTCATGTTCTGTGGTGAGCTACTGGTGTGAATTGTCCTGAGTTCTGTTTTCAGGTGGGCGGTCCGAGAGCGGTACCAGCTGCTGCTGGTTTGGAAATCAACTGCCAGGGGATATAAGGAGCAGTGCAACTCTACTCCACGCCGGATGATTACTCAGTTTGGGTAGATCTAGCCGCTTGGTTCTCCTGTATTCTCGTCATTGTTCTTCGTGCTATTTTGCTATTAGTTTTGGATTCCAGTGCCATTCGTCTAACCTCCTCCTGTGCCTTCCAGGTTCAATCTCCAGTCTCATCTCCAGTACCATAACCCTCGGAACTCACCTCTACACCACGCCGCACTGCATCTCCCCTGGCCGCCCGCTCTCTCTCGTCCACCTGCTCATACCTGTGTCCCTTCCGTCACACCTACGGCTCAGTACCCTCCTGGATTCCTCTGGACTGCAGCTCACCCAGACCTGACACTCCCTTTCCTCCCGTGCTCCTCATCAGTGGAAACCGTAAGCCAACTACCAAACATTCCCTCCCTGTCCAACCATCCGACACTCACTCTGCTTTGTCTTCCCTAGAGGACCAGTACCCAGCGCCGATTCCCGTCGTCCAGCTATTCATATCCCCACGTGTAAAATAAAGATTATTGTTCACCTCACCTTCTTCGTCTGTGTGTGATTCTGCATGTCGTGGGTCAAACAGCTACCCCACATCATGACACTCATCATGTGTTCAGCTCTCACAGGTAGAGGTCAAAGGTCAGGCAGCTTCATGACTCATAATCAGACAAGTGAGAAACCTAAAACTGCACTAAATGTGTAATAGTCTAAAGTTTGTGAGTGTTTGGTGCTGCTGTCATGGTAACAGAACTCCTTCATCCATCAGCTGTGACAGAAGACAGGAGGACTCTCTGTGAGGACACAAGTCTGTCCTTTACAAGGATTTGTTGTTGGAACGTCTGACAGGATCACACTGATCTCAGGTCTGTTCATCTGGTGATTGTGAGTTATTTATATAACAGGATGGATTCTAACCTCACATACTGGTTATATCAGTGTCCTCATAGGATCAACCCTAGAGTCTAACTACAGATTGATGTAGAAAATATGACAGATTCTGAAAAACGTTTTAATTAATTACCTAGAAAATAAAAATAAATAATATTTTACATGTTCAGAGTATTTAGTATTTGTGGACATAAGTGTTAGACACTGTTGTAAATATAATAATGTGATTAAGCTTTGATTTAAACACTGACATGTGTTTAGGTTAGTTGTGGATTTTTTTTATTTTCAAGAGGAATTTGATGAATTTGTAAACAAACTAAAATATCTTCTACCTGCTGGTTAAAGGGTTAATAATGATCACCTGAGTTATCTCCACCCTGCTGCTGTTTGATTGGTTAGAAACAGGAAAAAGTTGTTCTAAAATAAATACATGAATCATAAATACACGTCCCACATGTGAATGTGGAACATTTGCTGATGGAAACCAGAACACACACTTGGTTCAGGACATTTTCCCTTCATGACCTCTAGGGCTGCGTCCTCCAGGAGAACAGGTGAGAACAGGTGAGTGTGTGTTATCTGTTCATGTGTGTCAAACATCTTCCAGCAGCTGCTGGTTAGAAAGCAGCAAACTAGTGTAAAGATGATTGTGATGAGTATTATTGATCCAGCAGGATTCAGCACTACAACTCTAAACTAGGCTGTTTGGAAATGGAACAGACTCATTTGGTCAGAAAGCAGAAAAGTGACTTTTGATCTTCATCCAACAGATGAACCAGTGTTTGTCCATCAGTCTGATCATCAGGAGATGTGAGTAGAAATAGTTCCAGAGCAGAGATGATCTCACTGGTGTCACACAGGATCCTGCTGCTCATCATCCTCAACTCATGTCTCTGTGGTCAGTTTCCATCTTCAGTCTCTGAAGTGTAAAGAAGTTTAGACTGATTGAGTTTTTCTTAGATTGTGATTCTTCTCCTCTAGATGGAGTTGAAAGACTCCCATGTTCCAGTTGTCAGTGTGTCTGCTCCTCTCTTTCCCTCTCTGTCTCCTCAGCAGCAACATTTGTAGTCAATGTGACACAGAGCTCCTATCAGGCAGAGGAGAACCACAACATCACTCTGGAATGGACCTTCACCACCACACCTGATACATCCTGGACTCGTCTGTTCATCTACTGTGAGCTGATGACTGATCACAGAGCATCAGTCCTGTATCAGGTCCATGAAGGTGTTGAGGTGTCAGAGTCTCAGGATCAACAGTTTGCAGGACGAGTCCAGAGTGACAAAGACGTCCTCAGAGAAGGACGACTCAGACTCCATGTGTCCAGACTCACACCTGAAGACTCTGGTCTGTATTGGTGTGAGGTGGTGATTGATGATGGAGGAGATGCTAGGAAATGTCGACTCAACGTTACTGGTGAGATCAACATGATTTTTTTTGTGTTTTCTGCTGTGAAATTTCAAACAAAAACATAATTAAAGACGAGTAAAAACTAAACTCCTTCATTTCATTTTAACAAGATCTTTTGTGAATAAATTTAGTTTCATCTCCTCAGCAGCAGCTGATCAGCTCCAAACTCAGAGACCAACTTTGACTCCAGAACCAGAGAATCAGACATGGATCAGACTCTGTGTTCTATATGGAGCATCTCTACTTATCCTTGTTTTACTGTTTTGTTTTTACAGAAGGAAAAAAAACAGAATCTAACTGGAGTTCCACCTTAACACAAATTTAATACCTTAAACAAAACAGTCCATGATCTCTGAAAAGTTAGAAAACCAACAGACTTCAAACGTTTTTACCTTCAACATGTTTCTGCTGAATGTTTCTGATTCCTGTCAATATTTTATATTAATGTGTAAATATCATAAATTATAATGTGAATATAAACAAAAGTGTTTTAACCAGAATGAGTTGCTGGTTCAGATCCAGAACCCAGAGACTCTGAAGCTTCTGAGGGAGAAGCTGCTGCAGGAACCTCATCAGTCCACTAGAGGGCAGCAATGCAGCTTTAACAGCAGCAATCAAATCAAACCAGTCAAATCATTGATTCTGCCATCATTCGTCCCATATATCACAGGTTTACTCTGTTTAAAAGCAGGAACAGAAATTGTTGCAACATCACCTGCCACGCCCGCCATCTTGAATCTTGATGACCTTTCATTAATTAATTTATTGTTTTATTTCACACCAATTTAATAATGAAGCCTTTAAACGCCACCTGCTGGCTGGTCTCTGTTACTGATCAGCAGCAGCTGCTTCACAAACACTCAAGAACTTAATGTTTAATTAAAAAAATTCTAAAAATGTATGTTTTAACTGTTAGAATTATTTGATGTTGTGCTCATTGAGTGCAAAAGCCTGAAAAAGCTAAGAAATGTAACCATGTGCTGGAACATTCTGTTCCATGTAATAAAACTGAGTTTGATCAGCGGTTTCACAGCCCCACTGTTCTTTGTTATCTGTGCTCAGAGTTGTTCTGCCTGACGACTCCAGTGCTTATGCAAAATGTTACATTCTGTTTTGCTGTGAGTAATAAAAAAACCTGCAGGGGAAGTGATTCAGTGATGTGAACAGCAGCGTCGGACACACACTCCTCTGCAGAGCAAAAACAAAGCTTTGTCTCCTCTCGTTGTGTGTGTGTTCTCTTCCATCCTGGGGTAGGGGACTAATAAATAAAATCCCCAACATTTTTGGGCGCCGTGACCCAGATGTCTACATTCTTCACGCCGAGGGGCTGAGAAGACGGGCCAAAAATCCACGTGGTACATCAAAAGACCTGAGACCTGAATTGATCTACAGGCCGGCTCAAGTAGGCCTCCTTGGTCCTCCCGGCAGGGGTCTGACGACATCCGGACGGGATCGAACTGAACTCCACAACGGGGATTAAGTATAAGATTTTTTGGTGATTCTAAAAACCTAATAAAATCAGACAGAGGGAAAACCTGCCATACTTAAAAGTATAAAAGTAAAAGGGCGGATGGCGTTTCCGAACCCTTTCCCCGGCGGCGTTCAGAGGGAATAAAAGAAAATAAGGCGGACGGTGTTTCCGACCTGATCACAGCGGCGATCTGTGACAAAAGAAAAGAATACTGTGAAGGCGGCGACCTTCACACGCACAACTGGCAGGTCAATAAATAAGGGTGACCCTAGGTTGCCTGAAGTTAGATGACAGGACACATAATCTCCTCGAAAAGACGGTCAGTGGAAACTTAACGGTGTTAACACAAGCTGACTGGGGCTGAAGTAGGGTGAGACGTGTCCTGCTGTTATTCTCTGTGTTTAGTTTAATATCCTTAGATGGATTTAAACTAGTACACAATATACAGAGCATCCAGAAAGTATCACAGCGCTTCACTTTGTTGTTTATGTTACAGCCTCATTGCAAAATGGATTAAATTCATTGTGCCCATAAAATTCAACACACAACACCCCATAATGATAATGTGAAAAAACTGTCTTTGAAGTTGTTGCAAATTTATTAAAAATAAAAACTTGAGAAATCACATGTTCATAAGTATTCACAGCCTTTGGCGTGAAGCTCAGAATTGAGCTGAGGTTCATTCTGTTTCCACTGATCATCCTTCAGGTGTTTCAGCAGATTAACTGGAGTCCACCTGTGGAAAATGAAGCTGATTGGACATGATTTGGAAAGGCACACACCTGTCTATATAAGGCCTCTGGGTTGACAGTGCATGTCAACGCACAAACCAAGCATGAAGACAAAGGAACTGAGTGTAGACCTCCGAGACAGGATTGTCTTGAGGCACAAGGCTGGGGAAGGTTCCAGAAACATTTCTGCTGTTTTAAAGGTTCCTATGAGCACAGTGGCCTCCATCATCCGTAAGTGGAAGAAGTTTGGAACCACCAAGACTCTTCCTAGAGCTGGCCGGCCTTCTAAGCTGAGTGAACGGGGGAGAAGGGCCTTGGTCAGTGTGTTAAAGGCACCCTAAAGGACTGTATAGGTACTGGCTCGGGGTTAGTACTCTCTTTACACTGGGAATGCCGGCCAGAGCATCACTTAAAGCCACTCAGAATATGAAGGAGACGAGCCGCAATATCAGTTGAACTCCTTTCTTCTTTATTACTCCCAATGATTTACACATCAGGTGGAGCAGGATGATGGATGAGACAGAACCATGTCCATATGTGTGTGGTTTTTCTACAAAATAATAACAGACATAACTTAAACTTAACCAAAATATCAAAC